>CAUYTI010000883.1:0-49082 GCA_963575145.1 Galago senegalensis | reverse complement strand
TCAAAAAAAAAAAAAAAAAAGATCACCAAAAACAAAACAAAACAAAACAAAAAAACCCACCATTCCAAGTTGCTCAACGTCCTGCGCTTTCTACTATCTGACCAATTTTAATGCTAAAGGTTAACCTTTATGAACAAATGGATAACAGCACAGTTGCAAACTACCAACTAGTTTTGTTTCATCCCAACTCGGCAGTTTCCAGGGACTCTGGAGTGGAAGAAACCAAATGAGCATCAAAGGATGGCTTGTGTGGCCTGAGCCGGCAGTAAACTTGCTCTTTATGTCTTCTGTTTCGAGTGGTTCAGACTGGTGAAAAAGGAAAATAAAAATAGTCATTAGTCAAGGCTGACCTATTATCCATCTTTTGGTCCCTCAGAACTCAGTGAGCCAACAGGACTGTCCCTCCTTTTTACTGGCTATGTCACTAACCCAGAAATTCCATGAAGTCACATCTTGCATTGCTGCTGAGAGCTCAGGTTGGTGCTCTAGGTAGAAACTGCCTGGAATCAAAATGATCCACCAAATCTCTTAACTATGTGCCACTTTGAAGACATATATGTCATCTCTTGATAGTTCAACACAGCAGGTGTTTTTTCCTTGCGTGTTAGAGAAAAGCCAGTTCCTTTTTAATTAGGGCACCAGATTAAAATGGCTGGCCTGGCTCCAGGGGCCACATTGTATGCAAAACAATTATTCATAACCAGTTTGGCATTCAGCCCATCATAAATAAGAGACCAGTAGGAGATGATATCAACTGAGGGAATGTCCTACCCAAACCCCAGGGCATATGCCCACTGAAAAGAATAGCACGCAGAATCATGTGTGTGATTTTAAGTTACTTCTCTATTTTGTCTGTGTGCCCCACATGTAGTCTTTGCTTTATAACATCTTTATTCTTATTCTGATTTGGAGAGTTACTGTTATTATTGTTTTCCCAAAAGATAATAGTATCTTTCTCTGAGATATCACCTAATCCCAGTGAAAATAGCCCACACAAAGTCCCAAAGTTACAGGTGCAGGCATAGATGTGGAAAGAGGGGATCACTTTTACACTGTTGGTGAGACTGCAAACTAATACAGCCTCTTTACAAAGAAGTAGGGAGAATCCTCAAAGAACTTAAATTAGACCTCCCATTTGACCCTATAATCCATGAGGCATCTACCCAGAAGGAAAAAAAAAATCATTTTATCATAAAGACATTTGCACTAGATTGTTTACGACAGCTCAATTTATAATCGCCAAGATGTGGAAATGACCTAAATGCCTATCAATTCAGAAACGATTAACAAACTGTGGTATATGTATACCATGGAGTACTAGTCAGTCATCAAAAAGATGTAGAATTTACATCTTTTGTGTTTACCTGGATGGAGTTGATGCACGTTTTTCTTAGTAAAGTATCACAGAATGGAAAAGCAAGTATCCAATATATTCAATACTAATATGAAGAAAGGTGACAATCCCATAAATGCCCACACAGGAGTAAAACCCAATTCAAGTTGGGGGCAGGGGAAATGAGGAAGGGAAAAGGGGGGGATACTGGTGTGCTCTCACTTAATGGGCACAATGTAGGGTAGATGGCATACCTTCTGGGTGCAGGACACAACTACAAGATGGACTCTATCTAACATATTCAAGTATTGTGATCTGGTTGTTTGTACCCTCACATTAACCTGAAATTTTTTTAAAAAAGTATCTTTCTCCAATAATGTAAATAGTTCAAGATATGTGTACAATGCAAAGGTGTTCACTAAAGGTTTACTTTTAATAATTTGTTGCTTTGTTTTTTGAAACAGAGTCCCACTGTGTCACCCAGGCTAGAGTGCAGTGGTATCATCATAGCTCACAGCATCCCCAAACTCCTCAGCTCAAGCGATCCTCCTGTCTCAGCCTCCTGATTAGCTGGGCACAGTGGCTATGCACGTAGAAAGATCATTTTAACTCCTTATAAACGTCTATGCTGTTTATTACACAAAAGTAATTGCAATAAGTTGCATATTACAGAACAGCCCTAGAAAGCAAATTTACTTAATATCACAGAAATAACCACAGTCGACATTTCTAGAACCTCCTGTTAGAATCTAGACCTCTTGCTGTCTACTTTTAAGTAAGATGGGGGTCTCACTCTTACTCAGGCTGGTCTCAAACTCCTGAGCTCAAGCAACCCTCCTGCCTCAGCCTCTTTGAGTTCTAGGATTATAAGCGTGAGCCACCATGCCTAACTGATTTTTGATAGTAATTAAAAATAACCTGGATAGGGAAGCACCTGTGGCTCAGTGAGTAGGGCACTAGCCCCATATACCAAGGGTGGTGGGTTCGAACCCAGCCCTGGCCAAACTGCAACAAAAAAATAGCTGGGCATTGTGGTGGGTGCTGGTAGTCCCAGCTACTTGGGAGGCTGAGGCAAGAGAACTGCCTACGCCAAGAGCCAAAGGATGCTGTGAGCTATGACACCACAGTACTCTACTGAGGGTGAAAGTGTATTACTCTGCCTCTAAAAAAAAAATAATAACCTGGATGCCCATAATAAGTGAAAGAATGCATAAGTTACAGTATGCATATAAACTAGAATATTTCACAATCATTAAAAAAAGATTAACATTACTACCTTGGAAAGGAGTCCTATTTTTATTGCTATGTGAATGTAGTATAGACATTCTATTAAGTATATCACATATATACATATATGTGTATAAACACATGTAGACATTCTTATGTAAACATCAGGACAAATCCTTAAAGAGACAGGTATCTCTGGATCATGAATAAGAGGAAAGTTTAGGGGGAAGAAAGATCATTTTAACTCCTTATAAACGTCTATGCTGTTTATTACACAAAAGTAATTGCAATAAGTTGCATATTACAGAACAGCCCTAGAAAGCAAATTTACTTAATATCACAGAAATAACCACAGTTGACATTTCTAGAGCCTCCTGTTAGAATCTAGACCTCTTGCTATGTATGCGTGTACAGGTAAGCTCTTGTCTCCTGTAACACCTCCCCTCCCTTGTTAAGTCAACAGTCACTCTCATCTTTTGCTAGCTTCCTCTCCCCTACCTGACTTCACCACATTGGAGTAGTACAGGAATTTTGTCCTGGACTGTCTTCTCTCTATACTTAGTCCCTAGGTCAGCTCACCCTGTCTATGGCCAGCCCTTGGCTGTGAGATTCAGTCTCAGATATCCAGTTACCCACCTGAAAACTCCACTCAGATACTGAAATCATATATGGAATCCAAAACAAACTTTTTTTTTTGACAGTCTCACTTCCTCACCCTTGGTAGAGCTGTGGCATCATAGCTCACAGCAACCTCTAACTCTGGGCTCAAGTGATTCTCTTGCCTCAGCCTCCCAAGTAATTGGGACTACAGGTGCCCATCACAACACCTGGCTATTATTTTAGAGACAGGGTCTTGCTCTTGCTCGGGCCGGTCTTGAACCTGTGAGCTCAGGGCAATCCACTCGCCTCAGCCTACCGGAGTGCAAGGATTATAGGCCCAAGCCACCACACCCAGCCCCCAAAGCAAACTCTTAATATATGTCCTCATTCCCCCCTAACCAGTAAAATTGGACCTTTTCCAATTTCCCCCACCTCCTAAATGACATCAGTTTCTGCCCAGTTGCTCACGCTCCAAACCCCATTGTCCTGCAATCCCACCTGCAGCATGTAATCCATCTTCCAGCGCCTTCTCTTCTGCCCACATTACTCTATTCCTCACCCCAGACACACATGCCCTTGAGAATAATCGTTGGGCTATTACTCTTTCACTGCAGTTGAATGAAATCCAATTCCTTACCATGGCCTATAAGGCCCTGTGTCACCTCCACCCTCCGCACTCCCTCCTCTCCTACACTACTTTGCCCTCACTGCTTTTGGTGGGCCCTCCATGACCTCCCACAACATGCCAGCTGCTTACGCCTCAGAACATCTGTCTGGACCATTCTCCCTGAAACGCTCTTTCGCAGCTCTCCCCACCACTGACAACATGGCAACCTTTGGATTTCAGCTCAAATGTCACTTCCTTAGAGAAGTTTCACTTGACCTTTCCCACTTCCACACTGTCCTTCTCTCAACACAATTTTTCCCGTATTAGCACTTACCAATGTCATGAATTTTCATCTGTTTACTTGGTTGCTATCACTCTATCCTAGATGTGCCATGTCTTCCATATTCTGTAGGGATATGGGGTACTGCTATCCAGCATCTAAGTACCTGGCACCTAACAACTCCCTGTGTGTCACAGGAATGAGCACATACATACTCATAACATTTCATACAAATGACATCATGTTACAAGTGATGCTTTATAATAAGCTTTTACATTTTACATACTGTTAAATGTTTTCCCAAGTCAATTAATAGAATCTAAATCATTCTTTTTAATGGCTACATGGCATATCATACAGATGCATTGATCTATTGAACCAAACACTAGCTGAACATTTAGGCATTTTCTGATATCCCATTACTATCAAGTCTATAATATATATCACTGTACAAAACTTGGCACATGTCCAATTTCCTAGAATTCAAACAGGAAGTTGCTTTTTAAGAAATTGGCTCAGCGCCTGTAGCCCAGTACTTACGGTGCCAGCCACATAAACCAAAGTTGGCAGGTTCAAACCTAGCCTGGGCCAGCTAAAACAACAATGACAACTGCAACAAAAATTAGCTGGGCAGGCTCAGGCCTATGGCTCAAGTGGCTAAGGTGCCAGCTACATACACCTAAGGTGGTGGGTTCAAATCCAGCCTGGGCCCACCAAAACAATGACAGCTCAACCAAAAAATAGCTGGGTATTGTGGTGGGCTCCTGTGGTCCCAGCTACTTGGGGGGCTGAGGCAGGAGACTCACTTGAGCCCAGGAGTTGGAGGTTGCTGTGAGCTGTGACGCTACAGCATTCTACCCAGGAAGGTAGCTTGAGGTTCTGTCTCAAAAAAAAAAAAAAAAAATAGCTGGGTGTTATGGTGGGTGCCTATAGTCCCAGCTACTTGGGAGGCTGAGACAAGAAAATTGCTTAAGCCCAAAAGTTTGAGGTTGCTGTGAGTAGTGACATCACAGCACTCTACCAAGGGTGACATAGTGGAACTCTGTCTCCAATAAATAAATAAAAATAATTACTATACCCTTTAAGGTAAATGGAATTGCATCCATATATAAATGTCTCTGGATATGGTCTACTTAGGAAAGCTACTTCAGACCTCTAAATTGAAGAGTCTCAGTTGATATCTGTATAAAGATCCCCATTATGAAATGCTGTGGGAATAAACAACATATATTCAAAGAAGCTAGCTGTGAGGGGAAAGTCTGTATCCAAGAACATAACGGCTGGTGGCTACTGGGCACTGTTGTTTACCTACTCTAGGAGTTTCTATCCAGTGGTGGCCCCAAGAGCTGCCAGGCCCCTCCTTCACAATTCCCTCAGCATCAGTCCCTTGGCCTCAAGTCCTTTTTGCCTTAGGGACTACCAAGACAGGCGTTATCACCCACATCCTCACCCAGTGCCACTGGTCCCTCTCCTCCTGTGCCTCAGTCAACTGCCCTGCCCCATCGATCCCCACTCCTTGGGGTCTTCCTCTCCAGCACCGACAGCTCAGTCTGTCAGCAGCAAAACAACACCCTTAGCCTCTTCTGGAAGAAAATATCTCCTTGCTTCTTTAAAACATGGCTGAGTCTGAGGGAAGATCTCCCCTCCACACCATGTCTCAATACAAAGCTTATTTTTCTCCGAAGCGAGGTGGAGAGGCAGGCCTTCTCCTTGTTCCTCACCAGATGGATTCCCAACTCTATCTCATAGAAATTGACCTTTGCACCATCAATCTACATTACACTTTCAGCTTCCTAGGCTCTTTTGTCCACCTGGGCCTGGTTCTTATCTCAGCTTCTTAGTAATTATGACACCATCACAAAACATCCATCATCACACTCTAGCTTCTCAGTTCTCCAACTCCCTTTGTGTCCTCTAGAACTGCATGGTCTGTACGTGGGCTGTTGGGAGCAGGGTTGCACAGCAGGCAGCGACTGGTGGGCCAGGGAGCAAAGCTTCCTCTGTGTTTACGGTCGCTCCCCAGTACTCAATCATCACCTGAGCTCTGCCTCCTGTCAGATCAGGGGCATCGTTAGATGGTCAGAGGTGTGCCAACCCTACTGCACATTGGAGGGACCTAGGTTGTGTGCTCCCAGTGAGAATCTAATGCCTGATGGGCTGAGGCCGTGATGATAGCGCTGGGGAGTGGCTGCAAACACAGACTGTCATTAGCACAGAGGTGTGACTGCACAGAGACAACAATAAGTCAGTCACTTGCAGACTCATATCAAAGCCACCCGTGTCCCAGTCTATGGAAAAATTGTCTTCCACGAAACTGGTCCCTGGTGCCAAAAGTGTGGGGGACTGCTGCTCTAGAAGTTTCTTTAATTTCACCATAGCTATGTGCACCCAGACCTCATCATCATCAGACTTCCTGATTCTCCACACCCTACTCCCTAACTACATCTTATGGGCCTGGGTCAACTGCTTTCCTAGCTCCTCTAGACAACTTTTATCCACTGAGACTGTCCATCCACTGATCCTAACACTTTATAACTAGTCCATTAGAGGAACTACTTTCAATTCCTCCCGCCCAGTCTGGCTTCTGAGGTGCACCATTCTAACAACTCCTGACCAAACCACTTCAATTTCCTGTGCCTTGATTCCCTCTAGATTCTGACAAAACCACACCCTTATATAAAGCCTATCCCCTACCTTTAAGCTGGCCCTTGAGCAGAATTCTGCTGAAAAAAAATCATATAGAGAAGCCAATCAAGTTCACTTATATTTAACATGACAAACCTCAAAAGGCCATACACGGCTGACCAGAAATACTAGATTCCTGCAAAATAGGAAGAACAGAAGTTCTTGTTAATAATTTTAATTTTTTTATTACTTATATCTTTTCCATTGCTAGTTTTCTAATAGCTTTATGATTTGGTTGGGTTTTATGCTTGAATGGGT
The DNA here is from genome assembly GCA_963575145.1 of Galago senegalensis. Taxonomy (NCBI): domain Eukaryota; kingdom Metazoa; phylum Chordata; class Mammalia; order Primates; family Galagidae; genus Galago; species Galago senegalensis. The sequence goes on along the minus strand of CAUYTI010000883.1, from coordinate 42,092 downwards.
CAATTTTTATCAAATTTGTTTTCTGAGTCTACTGGGATATTTATGTGGTTATTCTACTAACGAAGGAAAATTAAGGCTGAAAGTCTTACATGTTAAATCATCTTGAGTTCTGATATATACCTACTTCTGATTTTTTTTCTCCTTCTCACTATACATAGATACAGATACACACCCACACACCCCACTACCTTTAATATTTATGAATTATGTTGGCTAAATTGTTACATTTTTGAATTTGTGTTAGTTTTTGAGACTGATCTATTATTGTCTTCTCATGATTTTCCTTATATTGTTTGGTATCAAGAGCATAGAAGCTTCAGAAAATGAAATGGGGAGCTTTCTCTTTTCTCCTCTTCTTTAGAATCATTTGTATGAGGATTACTTATTCCTCATCAATTTGGTAAAACTTATATGAAAATGTAAGGATCTGATATGCTTTTTATAAATGAAGGATGGGCTTCTTTATACTACCAATTTAATTTCATTGATGATTCTTAATTAACTTTTGGTAATGCATATTCATCTACAAAGTTATGTTTCATCTAAATTTTCAAATGTATTGACATCTTGCTGTTCTTTATAGGCTGATTTTTAAGATCTCTATGAATCTGTTCTTTCTATACTTCATTGCAAATTCCAATTGTGCCTTTGATGTTGTTTTTCCTCGCTTTCTATTTTGTTTATTTCAGATTTGAACCCTTTCAGTTGCTGTGGACTTGTACTATTGCTCTTTTTACTAATTTGTCTTTTAATCACATCATAATTACCTTTTGCCTGCTGCTTGCCCTTATATATCAGAATCAGCTTATACAGTTTCCCCAAAAAGTGCAGTTAGGCCTTTGAGAGTGAATTCCTTTTTTAGAAGAAATTAACACCTTTATGTTATGGAGTCTCCTATCCATTGATTCTGATTTCAGTGACAATGCATTTAGACTTTCTCCATTAAGTAGAATGCTGACTTTTGGACTGAGATTTCTCATACTATGTATTACAGAATAACTAGCTACTATTTTATTAGGTTTTATAAAAATTCCAAAACAGACATAAATTTTTAAATGTTTTTTTTTGAAATACATAAAGACAATCATAATGGTTTTTCTCCCTAGAACTATTAGTAATTAACATATGACAGATTTCCTAATGTCAAACTATCTTTGCATTCCTGGAATAAATATATCTCATTATATCATGACATCCTATTTCTTTTTTTTTTTTTTTTTTTTTTTGCAGTTTTTGGCCAGAGCTGGGTTTGAACCTGCCACCTCCAGTATATGGGGGCAGCACCCTACTCCTTTGAGCTTCAGGCACCACCCTAACATCCTATTTAGAATAAAATAAAACTTTAAAATAAACTTCTAAATTCTATTTTCTTTTTTTGGTAGAATTTTGGCTTGGTTACTTTAGGTGAGATTGTTCTACACTTCGGTGAAATTTTTGTTGGAGTTCGGTATCGTAATGCTAGATTCGTTAAAAAATGAGAAATTTTTATTCTTCTATGTGCTGGAATAGTTTTAACAGCACTGAAATCATCCTTGTTTTAAGGACTAGGAGAATTCCTCTATGATGCAATCTGGACTATATGCATGTTTGGTATGAGCTGCTGGGCAGTTCAGGAAAAGAGAACTTTGACAACTTTGTCTTTTTTATGTGTATGAACATTTTTGCCTGTTAAGATGTCTCATCTATTCAGGAGTCTGTCTTGTAAAATTGTATTTTCCTTGAATATTGTCCAGTTTCTCTAGGTTCCCATCAAAAGTTGGATGTGCACAGACACCTGAAAGTTAAAATGTTAAATGAACTGCAGTTTTGGTTTGATCCGCCCTCAGTCTTCCATATTGCTTCATTGGCAACATCATCCAACTCATTGCTAAAGACAGAAACCTAGGAGACATCCTTGATTCTCTTTCTTTTACTTATTACCTCCATCTATCAGTGATTTATTAGTTCTAGCTCCAAAATGTATCTGGAGTCTCTCCATTTTTCACCATTTCTACCTCTACTCTCTTGCTGAGCGCCACCATCTTGGACTCCAAAAGCCTTCCAGTTGGGTTCACCTCTTCTACCCTTCACTCTCCCAATCAATTCTCAATATGAAAGTGAGTATAATTTTCTTATAATATAAATCAGCCACCCACAATGCCTTTGCTCAAAACCCACATATATTTTCCCTCATCTTCAGTGTAAAATGCAAACTCCTCAACATGATTGATAAAGCCACTTCTTTGAACGTCTACCATGCTCCCAATTTTAAGTAACCATCCTCTTTACAGTCACCATTTCTCAAAGATGTCAAATTCTCCCCCACCAACCCTACTGCTTTAAACTGTCCACAAGTCTAGTTTCTTTTTATCCTTGAGACTTCATTTTAGGTATCACTTCCTCAGGGAGACCTTTGAAAACCATCCTATCTTCAAGTGACACTTCACCCCACTGCGCTCTGCCAAAGCACCTTGCTAGAATCTCTTAAGACATTTAACCTGTGATTATTTTCTATTTTTTCTGTCTTCCTTCAAAAATTTATTTTTTAATGAGGGCAAGAACACATCTGTGTGTTAACCATTATACAGGTGGAACATCCCTAATCTAAAAATATGCAATCCAAAATTCTTCACAATCTGAAACTTTTCTGCCTGCTGGCTCAAAGGAAGTAGTCCTTGGAAGATTTTGGATTTCAGATTTTCAGATTGGCAATGCCCACTTGGTACTTATTCTGCATATATTCTAAAATCTAAAACACTTCTAGTCTCAAGCATTTCAGATAAGGGGAATGCCACATGTTTCTCCATGTTTAGCTTAGTGCTCGGTGCAAGGTAAGTAAGCCCTCAATTATAAATACTTAATGAAGGACCTAGATCCAAACAGATAATTTCTGGGATGGGAGAGATTGTAAAAGAGGAGGAAGTTCAGGTACAGAAGTGTAATATGGACAAACAATTACAACATCTTTTAGACCAGTGGTTCTCAACCTTCCTAATGCCCTGACCCTTTAATACAGTTCCTGTGGGTTTTGACCCACAGGCTGAGAACCGCTATTTTAGAACTTCTTTATTGAGTGCTGCAATAATAAAGCCAGGCTTTGGCTCTTCTTATGAAGGCTGAATTGGATTCAGCCTGAAAGAAACTGGTCCATATCTTCTTCTTATATTCACATTAGGCCATTTTAAAATAAGAACATACATGTACATACGTAGATATATCATAGGTATTTCACAAATCATTACATTACTTGATAATAGAAGAGGAATAATCCAGAATATCAACATAGGAGATTAACATTTTCACTACATTCTATATCATGCACTTGTCTCACAAGTGTCAATAGCACTGGCTCACAACATATTTAGAGGTGTTTGATGGCCACCATTCAAAGCACTGAATCCTTGATTCCTTGTAGCTCTGCACTAGGGGCTAAAGTAATCTAGTAGAGAGATGTTTGGCCATTACTGATATGAAAACATGACAAAAGGACAGACACTGGGTACCTGTTCAACCTTGGCTGAGCTAATGAACCTCCCATAAGGCCCTTGGGTATCAGGCATGCAGGCCAGGGCCAGGCATTGATAAGCTAAAAGAATCACCATCATCCCTCACTGGCAAACCAAAGGGCATTTTATTAGTGTTTGTTAGAGAAGAGAGCAAAGGCAAACCTTGAAGGAGATATATTTAGAGATGCTTGATCTTTGCTCTGTTCTAAATTCACACAGGGGCCTCTTGTCAAAGGGTGGTGAGTATGAAGAGTAATTCATACAATATTTGAAAAAACAGTTGCCTAAAATTTGAAATTCAGTCAAAATACATAAATTCTCCAAGTTTCAGAAAACTGGCGGATACAATCTTCTTCAATGTTTAACAGAGTGTTGCTTTATACGTAGTACTAACCACGCTCAAAAAGTGTATTCTGGGGAATCCCCACTCTCCCACCCCCCACCAAGGAACCAAAGGTGCTATGATGTCAAAACTATTTTTCTAGTAATGGTAAAAGTATGAAGGCATTATCTGATTTTTTCATTCTTACTTTCTCCCAAATGTACAGTAGGATTTCCCAGAGGCTACATGGTTCACAACGGATTAAAGTTAGAAGCAGATACACAAATCCAGCTGCTATCTACATACCAGACATTAAAGAGATTTTCAAAGCCATGAAGCAATGCTTCTCTTCTCACATGTTTCTTATTATGGAAAGTCTAGTTATTTTTCATAAAAATCTATTATTTCAATATGTAAAGGTTTATAATATAAATATGCTTTTGAAATCTCAGTGTTAATTTTTTTTTTTGAGAAAGAATCTCACTATGTCACCCTTGGTAGAGTGCTGTGTTGTCACAGCTCACAGCAACCTCCAACTCTTGGGTTTAAGTGATTCTCTTGCCTCAGCCTCCCCTGTAGCTGGGACTACAGGCACCTGCCACAATGCCTGGCTATTTTTTGGTTGTAGTTGTCATTGTTGTTTGGCAGGCCCAGTCTGGATTCGAACTCACCAGCTCTGGTGTATGCAGCTGGTACCCTAGTCGCTGAGCTACAGGCACCGAGCCTCAGTGTCAATTTTTAACATGGAAAATATTCATAGATATAACCCATATATGCCAAAGCTCTTTGGGGAGCCTCAGTAAACATTAAGCATATGAAGAGTTCCTGACTGTAAGTTTGAGAACCCTGGGCACTCAGTGAAGATATTTTAAAAGGGTGTCATCACCTTCAAGCATATATAGTCACGAAGAGAAACAGAAAGATAAGTATGTGAAAGGATTTTGAAAATGGTTCATGTGGTCATTTTCATTAATTGTGTTAACTGAAATAAATAGTAGAATAGATAATTCAAATTTGAAAATTGTTTTTTTGCTTTAAAAATATATGGCATAACCAGAACAATATCCTTTCTAAAACCATCTGACTTAGATGTCTATAAAAGAAGCTGATTCTCATCTGGAAGATAAAGATCAAACCATTACAAATTTATACAATTCAAATGGGGTGAGAACACCAGATTCTTCCCTGAGGACAGAAACAGAGAGGTAACAGCCTCCACTCTCCACTGCCCCAGAAGATGGACTATATTCCAAATGGTCAGAAAAAAACAAGTAGCTCAGGACGTGATGTACACTGACTAATTACAAGGAAGGGAACTGTAGCAGGATAAACCCATTTGTTGTTTTAAAAAAATATGCACATAGATGTTGAAAATATATACAACTATATTATAAATAAAACATATAGAATACAGTCTTGCCAAAACATAGTGTGGCGTATAACTGAAAATAAACTGTTTACTCAGAAATTGAAACATTTTTCAATTTCATTTTTCAACATTTTAATTTTTTAAAATATTGTACTGCTTAAAAATAAAACAAAGGAGATCAAAAACACAGAAGTTTGGAGGATCTCAATAGAGTTTTTAAAATTTATCACTCTCCATTGATACCACTGGCCACACTCTATCCTCGAGGAGGTGGATCCTCAGCTACGCGAGTTTAATCCACAGTGACAGACTTACTCGAGCCAAAGCGTTCCCTCGTACTTCAACTAAAACACTTCTAGAAAGAACACTTAGAAAAGTACCTCAGCACTTGCAGATCACAGAATGACTGCAGATCAGCAGACTGTTTCCCCCAAAACTCCTAAAATTAAACAAAAGGTTTGTTTAATACTATTCAGCCACTAAAAAAGACGGAGACTTTACATCTTTTGTATTAACCTGGATTGAGAACACATTCTTCTTAGTAAAGTATCACAAGAATGGAGAGGCAAGAATCCAATGTACTTAATTCTAATATTATGTAGTAGATGAGCTAATACAAGGTGGGGTGGTAGGGGAATGTAAGGGGGTGAGGGAGACAGGGGTTACGGTGTATGTCACACTTCTTGGGGGTGGGACACAATTATGAGAGGGACTTTACCGAACAAATGCAATCAGTGTAACCTAATTCTTTGTACCCTTTGATGAATCCCAAACAAACAAAAAAGAAGGTTTAAGTAGTTGGCAATTATTTTTCTCTGGAAAAGATCTTCTCAAATCACAGACAACATTCCAAACAAAAAGAACTTACCAGAACATTCTTTTCAAGATGTTCCAGAGTCTGAATATCCTTCTCAAGAACGCTCAACTCTTGCAGCACAAAACTTTGAAACTTCTCTACTTTATTGAGTCTGACAAATGTAAAGTCAATGAACTTTATTAGGATGGCTTGGATGGGACAAAAGATGCTCTTAATTACGTTTTTCTCCGGATATCAGTTTTGAAAACATGTGGGCACCTCCAGTCTCTTCCCTCCCTTCCCCATCTACTCACTGCCCCCTGAGAAACCTAATCACACAGACTCCCACATAGCCTTTCAATGTTACTCTTAGACGAGCACAGGACAGACCACTCCAGGGAAGAGGAGCTTGATGCCCACCATCCCTGACCTGGCCCTGTAAGCTCTTGTCAGGAAAGGGCTAATGCCCTCTTTTCCCACCACTGTGTTTTAGCTTTAAAATTCCTACCCATCGCTATTCCGTGTCTGACCTCCGTATGCTTATTTGCTTGCCCACTGTCTTCCCATTAGACTAAACATTCCCTGAGGACAGGAGCTCCTAAATCCTGTCCCCATCACGCTCTTGCACAGAGCACAGGCTTGGCACCCAGCACTGCTGGGTGTGTGCTTGCTGAATGAAAGATAACGGGAATCCATAAGTCCAAAGCCTTTCTCAGGCTTCTTCTGACCATCAAGGGACATAACATGTATATAAGAATTTGAAAAGTACTGCAAATTTCTATTAGAATAATAATGGTTCGCTACCCTAAGAAACTTCCTACTTCAGTTAAGCAAATGGACTTGCCATTTCTTTCTTCTCTTCTTCATTTACAGGCTATTTGCTTTAATAAGGAGCAATTTTCTTTTTTTTTTTTTTTTTTTAGAGATAGAGTCTCACTTTGTTGTCACCATCAGTAGAGTGCTGTGTCATCACAGCTCACAGCAACCTCCAACTCTTGGGCTTAGGCAATTCTCTTGCCTCAGCCTCCCTAGTATCTGGGACTACAGGCACCCCCTACAATGCCTGTTTTTTTGTTGCAGTTTGGTGGGGGCCAGCTTTGAACCTGCCACCCTCGGTATATGGGGCTGGCGTCCTACCCACTGAGCCACAGGTGCCACCCAAGGAGCAATTTCTATACTTGTCCTGCCTGTACCATTCAAATCCTGATTTCTAGAACCCGACTCAAGAGGCACTTCCACTGTAATCACTCTGGAGTAACTTCTATTGTATAGAAACCCATCCTTCTACGTTCTTTCCAGAGTACATTTGTACTTCCTGCTACATGGTCATAAGGGAGTGTGCGTTAGTATGTGATTTTCTATTTTGAGACAAGGTCTCACTCTGTCCCTCTAGGTAGAATGCTGTGGCATCATAGCTCACAGCAACCTCAAAATCTTAGGTTCATGCAATCCTCTTGCCTCAGCCTCCCGAGTAGCTGGGACTACAGGCACTTGGCACAACACCACCTGTCTTTTTTTTTTTTTGTAAAGACAGGGTCTCACTCTTGCTCAGGCAAGTCTTACTGTTCTTCAGGCTGGTCTCTAACTCTTGAGCTCAAGCAATCCACCTGCCTCAGCCTCCCAGAGTGCTAGGATTATAGGTATGAGCTACCACACCCAACCTATGATATTTTCTCTTGGGGGTAAAATAAACATATCATAAAACTTAACCTTTTAATCACTTTAAGTGTACAATTCAGTGGCATTAAATACATTCACACTGTTTTTCAGATATCACCACTATCCATTTCCCGAACTTTTCTATCATCCCAAACACCTCTGTCCCCATTAAACAATTCCCCCAGGCCCGATTGCTGACAGCCTCTATTGTACTTGTGGTCTCTATGAATTTGACTTAATCCAGGTACCTCATATAAATGGAATCATGTAATATCTGTCCCTTTGTGTCTGGTTTCTTTGCCTCACATTAACATTTTTTAGGATTCATCCATGTTGTGACACATACTAGAATGTAATTCCTTTCCCCAACACTCCATCATATGGATATATCATACTTCATTTATCCAGCACTTTTTACATGCAGATCCCTGCTTGGCCTGTCTTTACGACTGAATTATAAGCTTTTTAACAGTGTTTTAGGATCATACAGTGGTCGACCACAAAGAGGCTTAAGGAGGGCATTGAGTTCAACCCCTCTCCACAGGGATGAAGAAACAGAAACCAGGAAGTAATGTGCCACACATCACATCTGTTGAGGTCTCAGCTTCTCAGGGCCCCAGCACGTGCTTGCGAGACAAATGTGGTTGGTGAAACACGACCCAGTTTTGAAATCTAATACTTACCTGCACAGATGTATCTGGTTTAAAAGTTTTATTAGGCAACTGGGTGCTTTCTTTGCATTTTCCAAATAAAGTGGACTCTTTCTGTACCTAACCTAAACAATAACAAAATGATCAGATTTGGGTTAAACACAAACGCAGATGTAGAGTGCACGCTTTGTGTTAAAAAGATGTTGCCGGCACAACATGATATTCATAACTAGCATCAGCGTTCAAAAACTGTCGTAAGGCACCGTCCTCCACCCTTTGCTCGCTAAACAAAGCAAGTTTAGAACTTTTCTGGAATGACCATCAGAGCTATCAGCATCGTCCAAGATCTGACCATTAAATTGGTGACCTCATCCTAGAAAGAGTGTTTGGAAGGGTGGACCAGGTGCTAGTACCTGTACATAACTCCCCAAAGAGTAATTCACAGGTGGTGACTATAGTGATATTCAGCAAGGTATGTAGCACTTTTTCTGGGATGAACTTGAGAACTTATTTGTCCAACCCACTGAAAGTTTGTATCCTTCACCCAAATCTCCCATTGCTCTTACCCTTAACCCCTGGTGGCCACACTCCACTCTCTCCAAGTCCCACTTTTCGAGATCCCACATGTGAGTGAGATCACGCCATATTTGTCTGGCTTATATCCCTTTGCATAATGTCCTGCGGGTTCATAACAAGCTAGTTTTGCATTTTTAGTGGACTATTATTACCTCGTATTTTCTCTTCAGTTCTTTAGTGAAATTTTCAAAGGTTGTGAGAAGGGCAGACTCATTCAAATTCTCTGGGACTTCTCGGGATGGAGTGAACATGCCTTATGAACAACAAAAATAAAACATTATAGAACATGATCAAAGTGCTCAAAGTAGACATGCTCAGGCCCTCAGCTACCCAAAGGACAGAACATAAATACGAGCCATGGCAGCCCCACATGCTGCTCGGCCGGGAGTCCACGACATGCATGGCTCTGGCTGTGACCGTGCAAGAGCAGCTCAGGCTGGAGTCCACGTGGCAGGTCCCCTGTGAAGCTTCCCTAACCTCTCTCTCTGCCAAGGTGCCCCCAGCCTTCCCAGCACTTTACAGCAGAGCGACTGACATTACGTTAAGAAGCAGGCTGAGGAGGTGTAAGAGGTTCTAAGGGAGACATGCCAGTCAGGACAGTTTTGTGGGGGTAACTGGCATGACAACTTCTAGGTGCCAGCCTTGGAAGGGCTTGTGAGGGTCTGAGTGATTTGCACACATTAACTCATTTAATGCTCACAAAAAATACGTGAAGTGGGCACTATTAGGATCCATGCTGAACACAGAGATCACATAACTTGTGCCAGCTGACACCAGTAGCTTTAGGATTTAAACCCAGGCTGTCTGGAACTGCTGCTTTCAAATTTGTGTTTTAGGGGCCTTTTCTCATAAAATATGTAGTACTGGCATACAACCCCCTGTTGCTAAATTTGACTGGCTTTAAAAAAGAAAAGAGAAAATAAAAAGTGAAAAGAAAATAAGAGAATAGAAAAGAAAGTAAAGAGAAGAGGGAAGGGGGGAGGGAAAAGGAAAAGGAGGGAGGGGAGGGGGGAGGGAAGGGGAGGGGAAGGGGGAGAGAGGTAGGAGAGAGGGGAGGAGAGAGGGGAGAAGAGAGGGGAGGAGGGGGAGAGAGAGAGGGAAGAGGGGAGGGGGAGGGGATGAGGGGGAGAGGTGGGAGGGGAAGGGGATGAGGGGGAGAGGTGGGGAGGGGAGGGGAGGAGGGGGGAAAGAAACACCACCTGGGCATAGTAAACTCATGCCTATAATCCTAGCACTTTCTGAGGCTGAAGTGAGAGGAAGACTCGAAGCCAGGAGTTTGAGATCAATCTAGGCAACACAGCAAGACCCTGTCTTTTCAAAAAATAGAAAACTTAGCAGATTGTTGAGGTGCAGGCCTATAGTCCCAGCTACTGGGGAGGCTGAGGCAGGAGGATCACTTGAACCCAGGAGTTTGAAGTTGCACTGAGCTATTATGACACCACTGCACTCTAGCCTGGGCAACAGAATGAGACCCTATTCAAAATGTGGTCCTATTCAACCATTCCTTCAGAGACCAGCAGCCATTCTAGATTAATCTTCTAGGTTGGTGTAGATTGTGTATTTTAACATGAAAGTTTAGTAAATAAATAGTCAACTAAAGCAGAGACCTAGTACATTAGGAAATTGCCAGAAAGAGTTAAGAGGAAGAAATCAAAATGCTAGAAGGGGATGGTGCGTGCTTTTATCCGTAATTCATCCAACAATGTACTTGTCTCTGAAAGGACAGAATGCTCAGCATTTAGGCTTCTGCGGCTATTGTGATCTTAAAACTGTAACTTCTTTGTAATTCATGCTGGTACATTCCGTGCTGACCCATTTCTCCCACTCCTACTTGAAGTGCCAGTTGGGTACACAATGTTACCTGCCAAGTCTGTTTCTTCTGTCACTGAGGAAGGGGACCCTGGAGCACCATCATCTTCCAATCTTGATTGTTTTGACTTAGCAAAACTATCTTCTGGTATATCTAAAGGCAAACATAGCACATGGATGTTCCCACACACATTCCTTCTCACCCAAATGCATCTTAGTTCTCTTTCTGCCAGTTAATCTCTAACCTTGATGTGCCACAAGTGAAACGTGTCCGCTATGCATTACTAATTACTTCACATTTGCCACCCAGGCTGAGTGCAAGTTTCAAAGCAGTACTTCTCCTACTGACACCCAAATGTACGAGCAGGCACCCCTGGATGAGCTCAGTCCTGTTTAGGAAGGCTCCGATTAGCCAGGTGCAGAGGGAAAGGCTATGCAGGGTGCTCCCCAAAGAAGCAGGAAGGGTGGGCAGCAAAACCAACATTTCCAGGGCCCTAGGCTGAAATGTCGAGGTAGGAAGTTTCCAGGCAGGGACACTTGGAAGCTCTTCAGATCACACCCAAGCGCAGCATGTGCTGGGGACACAGGAGCTTCTGCACTGCACTGAGGCTGCCTCATGAATGAGGCCAGCTGGTCTCCTCACTAGCTCAAGTGACTTTGAGAGCCCTGCTCATGAGACACCAATATAGATCTCTTTCCAACTCTGCACAACGCTCAGTATTTTCTGTTCTGATGTTCGCTTTTACCCCAACATGTCTGCTCCCCATCTGGGCCCTCCCAATCTTATCGGCGGTCCTTGGAGACCTAGTGTTACACTCAGCTCCCCCTTTTCTCTGTTGTCTCCTTCTCCTCCATCCTCAAGGCCTGAGCTGCCATCTATGGAATGAAACTCTGCCTCTCTCCAAATTCACACAGTGTGACTCTGCCCCAAAGCTACCCTCCAGGATCTCCTCAGCTCCACACCTTCTGCTGCCATCTTCCCAGTCTCTCCTCCCTGAGCTCTTACATGCAAACTTGTGTTTCCAATGGCAACACTGTCTCAAAACCCACCCAATTCTCTTCCTCCCCACCTGAAACACTCTTCCTTTCTACCCTCTGCTGCAATGTCATCTCACTGCCTTCTTTCTTCACATACCTATCTCATCATTATTGATTTTCCCCTCAAAATTCTGGAATCCAATTTCACTAAATGATTCAATGACTATTTGGAAGTTGCTCTTAGCAAGGAGTTACGTAACCGAGTCAACAGGAAGTGGGAAGCAAGGAGGCAAGTGCCCTTCTTCCAGCCCACTCTTGCTAACCCGGTTCCTATGGACATCCCAGGCACATTCTTGCCTCAAGGCCTTGGCACTAGAGAATCCTTCTCACTAGAGCACTTCCCCACGTAACTGCACTAAGGACCTTTCTGGCCACCCAACCTAAAAATTGAATATAGCCCCTCAACTTTTGAAAGCCCCTTCCCTGCTTGACTGTTTGTTGGCCGTCATCACGTGTGACAAGCCATCTGTTTTACTTTTCCTGTGCGTCATCTATCTCCCCCTACTGGAAAGTAAATTCCAATGAGAGCACCTTGTCTTTTTTCTTTTCTTCGACATCCCTGACACCCAGAAAAGTGTGTGGCACACAGTAGACACACAATAAACATTTGTTGAATAAAAAGAACCCCCAAACTCCTAAAAAATAAGATACCTGATATGCCCAAAGAAGATCTCAATAAGATAGACAAGAATTTATTTCAGTTCTCTTATTCTAGTTGTCTTAGTGATGAGGACAGAGGGAGAAAAGGGACACAAACTTTAAAGACCCAAAAATCCACTATGCAAATAAAAGGAAATACATACATTTAGTATTGTAAGAGCTGCTGAAATTACCTTTGCAGGGGGAACTGTAAATATACTAATTTTTAGAACTCCCACCACAGTAGGAAATACCAGTCACCAACTTCAAGGTGACAAGAGGAATATAAAAAGGTATGAGAATTATACCAGACGGTAGTCAGCCAGTGTTAGGATAGCTGATGGCATATGGTATAATAAAGTGTTAAGGCAAATTAATAACCCAGGTTTAAAGATCAACTTAGATTATTTTTATTAAAGGGACAAAGGAAAACAGAAGAGGTAATAAATACTGATCGAGAGTGAAAAGGATGATGCAAATGCAGAAAGGACTAAACTAGTAATAAGAGCTAGACAAATAAATGACCACATATGAACGATGACCTTCATGGACTCCTTAACTGATATTCTGTAATAGAACCGTTATGAACCGGAAGCTTCACTAAAGATCACATTGCTACTCTGAAGAACTTGGAAAAAGAAGCGCCAATATCCAGCCTCCTTGAAATAAAAAATAAGAATAAAATTAAAAGCACAGGAAATACGCTCAAGTGTGAGAGGTACTTGACAGGATCTTGTTCTTCTCATTGCACTTAGATTTAGGTGTGCTCATTTATTTGAAAGGTTTGGATGGATATTTTCTAGAGGGTCACATTACTTCAAGTGCAAAAGGTTTTTAAAAATCAAGAAAAGAATGCAGCTACAGCTCTATCCTTCTCTTTCAGCATCGAGGCAAAGGGCCCTCAAGCCTGTACCTTTTGTTCTGTCTATACCAAAGAAACCACTTAGAAAGGATGCTAGCTCGTCTCAGTTAGGCACTGATCAACAACCAGTACCTTTCCTTGCTTGCTGCCTGTTCTGCTCCTTCTGGGACTTTTTTTTTTCCTTGATGGCAAATTTGTAGCAACAGCCTAAAGCATGGCCTTGAATTTGGATTTACCGTGTCCTACCCCTTGTAAAACAGTACATCTGCCAGCACAGATAGTAGTTACAGGCACCAACAGAGAAATCCAAGAACACAGCATATATAGCCTGGGCAGCCCTGAATGAATTACATGGAACTTGCGAACCTACTAATAAGCATCATCCAGGTGGGTGATTTCCTGGACGTGGAAATAGTCTTGACATATACAACCCTTCTTTGGGGCTGGGCATGGTGGCTCATGCCTGTAATCCTGGCATTCTGGGAGACCGAGGCAGGTGGATTCATTGAGCTCAGGAGTTTGAGACGAACTTGAGCAAGAGTGAGACCCCGTTTGTACTAAAAATAGAAAAATTAACTCGGTGTGGTGGCAAGTGCCTGTATAGTCCCAGCTACTCAGGAAGCTGAGGCAAGAGGACTACTTGGGCCCAAAAGTTTGAGGTTGCTGTGAGCTGTGACACCATAGCACTCTATGGAGAGTGACAAAGAGAGACTCTATATGAAAAAAAAAAATCCTTCTTGGAAATGGCGATACAAGTACCTTACCCATACCAAAGGTATGGCTCGCCAGGGAAACCAGTGCTATGTCAGGAAAGGCTGCAAGTCCTAAGTGATGGCCTTGACTCAGTTCTGTTTTCATAGTAACCGTATGCCTCTTTTAACCAGCACTTTTCAACATTCTCAGAAAAGAGTTAAAGCTATACACATAAAAAATCTCAAACACAAACACAGTACAGTTTGTCTCAAAAGCATGCTAGATCTACACGTGTGCTGGTAGCTGGCAGAAAGCAGTATGCTCTTGTTCTCACAAAAACATAACATTCTTTATTTCCATGAAAACTGAAGACCTTTGGCATTGAGGAGCTTCTGAATTTGTTCGGGGTGGCCTCCAAGGCACAAGTTTTATAGAATGTAGTTTGGTGTCCATGTTGTATTTTTAAACTCATATTTCTGGTTAAACAACAACAACAACAATTTTTAACACTAGAAAAGAACCAATCCAATGATTAACAAACATCCAGGTCTCCTAAGTTCAGGCATTTCTAAAACTTTGCTCTGAAGCGACACCTTGTGGCACAGAATGATAAAGGCCGACAGCCTTCCCTGGGTAAGAATTGAGCCTTTTTTCACCAAAAGGTCTCCCATGTGATATTTATAGCACGTTCTCAATGCCAAGTCCCTTGTTTAATCTACCAATGTTGATTAAGTGCTGAGAATATGAAAAATAAGAGACAATATTTACCACTGAATTTCTCAGTCTGATGGGAACTGCTAAAGTATCTTTTGCATGGATTCATGCACTTAAAAGCCTGTAAATCAATTAATACATATTTGTGACTACATATAAATGCTTATTCAAATATGGAGACGTTCATCATTAAATACTGGGGTTTCTACACGTCTTACTGTTACCTTGGCTAATACTTACAGAAGGCCTCTATATGCCAGGCACTGAGCTCAGCATACAGCTCTGAATGGAACCAAGGAGCTAAACACATGACTCCTTTCTGATTCTGGGGAGCCTCTCCAGGAAGGCAGATGAGGACAAAATGCCATATCATATATAAAATTACTCTGTTTACTTTCAGTTCTGGAAGCACAGTGCATCAGAAGTTGTAGGATAAACATTAAAACAAACCGAGACCGGGCATTTTGGCTCATACATGTAATCCCAGTGCTTTGGGAGGCTGAGGTGGGAGGACTGCTTAAAAGCTAGGCATTCAAGACAAGCCTGAGCAACATAGTAATACAAAAAAAAAGATTAAAATTAAAAAAATAACCACATGTTCCTATAATCCTAGCCGTAGCTACTCAGGAAGCTGAGGTAGGAGGCTCACTGGAGCCCAGGAGCTGAGGCTGCAGTGAACTATATGGTGCCATTGCCTTCCAGCCTGGGCAACAGTGCAGGGCCCATCTCAGAAATAAACAAATCAAAGAAGTCATACAAACTGACATTTGATGGAGGCTACTTTTATAAATCAATAGAACACTTAAATCCCTAAGAACTACAGAAAGAAATGTAATCCTTTGGTTCGGCACCTGTGGCTCAAGCAGCTAAGGTGCCAGCCACGTACACCTGAGCTGGTGGGTTAGAATCCAGCCCAGGCCTGCCAAACAACAATGACGGCTGCAACCAAAAAAAAAAAGCTGGGCATTGTGGCGGCGCCTGTAGTCCCAGTTACTTGGGAGGCAGAGACAGGAGAATCACTTGAGCCCAGGAGTTGGAGGTTGCTGTCAGCTGTGACACTATGGTACTCTACCTAGGGCCACAGCCTGAGGCTCTGTCTCATAAAAAAAAAAAAAAGAAAGGAAGAAAGAAAGAAATGTGAGCCTTTGAGAAGGCAGCTCTGATTTACCTTTTTTCTTAGAAGACAGCTCACAGCAAAGATGGCAGGAATGAAGCCAAACCAGTGCTGGGAATAATAACGCCGACACCCCCCACAGTAGCAGTATTGGCAGCAAACAAGCACAGAGCATTTACTACACATCTTCACACAAACCCTCACATCGGCATTTCCCTGAAGAGTCACAACAGCTCAAAGACTTCCCCTCCTCGGTGACGCAGATAGCTTCAGAGCAGCCCTACAACATGGTCAGCACCACTGGCCAACACCCACTCTCCTGAGAGGTTCCTGTCTTGTTTGGCCTGACATCAGCCTCACATCAAGGGTCCAAGAAAGCCAGAGAAGGTAACAGGCTCTCTTAAGACATGGACTCAATCTGCACTTCTAGAAGTTTAAAACACACTACCCCCAAACTGACACAGCTGTCACAAAGTGCTCAGGCCAGGGAGGCTGACGAGACAGAGGGGGCTACAGGGTCACTGCTCTCCCCCAGCTCCACTGGCCGCTCACCCCTCACTCAAGCACCATCTCCCTACACTGCCCGAGTCCAGCTGAACTATCTGGAAGTTCCCTCCCCTACCCCAATACAAGTATCACCTTCTGTCCTGACTTCTGTCCAGGTTTTGGAGGAAAGCAGAGGCTTTCGTTAAGGAAAGAGCCCTTGCTGTTCATCCTACAGGAAGAAAAGACCAACTGCACCGTGGGCTGTATTTTCCAAAGAAACATAATAAATCTCATAAAGGAAACACTCAAAATAAATTAAAAAAAAAAAAGTACTTCAGGCAAAAAGACCAAAAGGATAATGACCCTGGGAGGAAAGATGCAAAAAGGAATCTTAAACAAAAGTATTAAATCTGAGTGTGAATCTAATCAAGTATTACATAAATTAGGGAATGTGTCAATTAAATAAAAATCTAAAAAAAACAGCAACGTGATCAGAAACTTGATCACTGAGGTTAGTTTTCTAAAGTCCTTTAGTTATCGGGGCTAGGGTGACAATATTAACTTGAGACTTTAGAAAGTCTATGCATTAAAATTTCTAGGGTCAACATTAAAAACAGAACACAAATAACTTCCAGAATAAGAGGAAAAAGTCATGAGAAAATATCTAAAAATAAAAGGACTGAAAAAATAAAACAATGAGAACACGTGACAAAGATAAGCACTAAATCCAAATCTATTAGTGAAACTATGACGGATTAAATGATCCTGCTAAAAGACAAAAATTGTCAGATTGGATTTTTTAAAATGCAGGTACAAGCTGTTTATGTGACATTCAACAATTCACAAGGATGAAATAAGATTGAACACGAAAGAATGGAGGGAAAAAGGTGTGGCAGGTAAACATTGGCCAAAAGAAAGCAGGTGTCAAGCTGGCATGATTGTGGACAGAAGAGAACGCTCCTACACTACTGGTGGGATTGCAAACTAATACAGCCTTTTTGGAGAGAAGTATAGAGAACCCTCGAACATCTAAAAGGAGATCTTCCATTTGACCCTGCAATCCCATTACTAGGTTTCGACCTAGAACAGCGGTTCTCAACCCTCCTAATGCCACGGCCCTTTAATACAGTTCCTGTGGGTCACCATCCACAAGTTGAGAACTGCTGACCTAGAAGAAAAATACCCATTTTACAACAAAGACATTTGCACTAGAATGTTTATTGTGGCTCAATTCCTAATGGCCAAGTTGTGGAAAATGGATCAACAAACTGTGGTATAAGGACACCAACAAATATTATTCAGCCATTAAAAAAGACAGAGACTTTTCGTCTTTTACATTTACCTGGATGGAGTTGAAATACATTCTTCTTAGTAAAGTATCACAAGAATGGAAAAATAAGTATCCAATGCACTCCATACTCATATGAAATCAATATGTAAGCAATTACATGCTCATAAGAACAATAAAACACTAATATAGTCCAGTTCGGGGGTAGAGAGAAGCGGGAGCGGGGAGGACATTTGGCGGGAGGAGAGAGGGCATGAGATGGGATCTCACCTAATGTGCATCCTATGAGGGTGTCTGTATAACCTGCCCCCTGGGAGAGGGGCTCTTCTACAAATGGAACTTTACCCTGAAGTAGGAACAATGTAACCTAAAAATTGTACCCTTACGTTAATTTGAAAAAATAAAACAAAAACATAAAACAAACAAAAGCAAGCGGGTATTGCTTTATTGATATAAACTAAGTCAAAAGCATTACTGGAGACCCAAATTCACTTTCCAATTCACCTAATAGCACTGCTTCAAAATATATAAAATAAAAATGGACAAAACAAAGGTAAATAGACAAGCACACACAGAACACTTAGGAAATCTGAAAACCGTTTCAGCCAGAAGGCGAGCTCAATCAGGCCTCAATATTTAGTTCCCAAAACTGTTTTTTTTTTTAATTTCAGATGAATGTGAGGGTATAAATAACTAGGCTACAATGTTTGCATCTGCCCCATACATTTTAGCTGGCCCGGGCCAGGTTTGAACCCGTCAGCCTCAGTGTATGTGGCCTGCACCCCACCCACGGAGCTGCGGGCACCACCCTGTCCAATACATTTTAAAGAAACAATACTGTACAGATTCTCTTTTTCTGACAAACTTGCAATAAGGTTAGCAATAAATAACAAAAAGTCAATTTTAAAATGTCCCAAATGTTTGGAAACTAAATTAAATTTTATTAAATAATTAAGTTAAAAAAACAACACATAAAAAGTTAAGAAATGCAAATGAGCGCGCAACTCAAACACTGAGAAAAGAACACTAGAATAAACCCAAAGAAAGGAGAAGGGTATGGGGGGAAAGGGCCCTCACAAAAGAGAAAACCAGAATGATAAAAACAGAAAAGAATAACAAACCCAAGAGCCGATTCTTTCAATTAAAAGATGAATTAGGGGAACTCTAGCAAAATTTATCAAGAATAAAAGATACAGGTAAGCTAATACAGAATAAAAAGAGAGACAATACAAAGATTAGAATTAAATAAAACATTAAGCACACAAAAAGTATGAAAGAGATATATTTCTAGAAAAAATACATAATTCCAAAATTGACCCAAGAAGACATGAAGAACTTGAATGTATCAATGACTTTTTAAAAAATTGAAATAATTGGGCAGTGCCTGTGGCTCAAAGGAGTGGGGCCCTGGCCCCATATCCCAGAAGTGGAGGGTTCAAACCCAGCCCAGGCCAAAAACTGCAAAAAAAAAAAATTAAATAACTGGCTGGGCATGATGGCTGATGCCTGTTATCCTAGCACTTGAGGTCAGGCGTTTGAAACCAAACCAAGCAAGAACAACACCCCATCTCTATTAAAAATAGAAAACTTAGCTGGGCACTGTGGTGGATGACTGTAGTCCCAGCTACTTGGGAGGCTGAGGCAGAAGGATCTCGAGCCCAGGAGTTTGAGGTTGCTGTGAGTTTTAATGATTCTACCCATGGCAACAGAGTAAGTCTCAAAAAAATGAAAGAAAGAAAAAAAATCACCATCAAGAGTGGAGAGATACTGTACAAATTCATTGTTATATTCCATATGGAATTATATCACATCCTATAAAACACTGTGAACTAGACTTGAAACTTTCACAGCACTATTATCAGAAAATGAATTTGGAAGTTTTAATAACCACACAACCTTTTACAACATTTCTAATAAACTGCAAATGACCTACATAGTTGGAGATGGAATAAGCTTTGGACCAAATTCATAGGTGCCCTCACTGCAACCTCCTCTGAAACCAGAGCAGAGGTGGGGATACCTGGTGGGAGTGTGTCTCAGGCTATATTTTCCCTGGCACGAGAGGTTCTAGTTCCTGAGTGAAGCCCATCTCTCCTCTTAACCTTGATGAGCATTTGGATTTCTGCTCCCCCACGGCCTGGGAATAGTCACTCTGTGAAGTGATTTTATCTGCAGCAACAGCCCAGCCTGCCGATATCAGTTTAATTTCATTGTATTCTACAAAAAGTTTATTATTCTCTCACCTCTGTCTTCTAAGTTTTGCAGCTTATGTTTGAGGCTAGTACTTTCCATTAATGACTCTTGGTTCACGACCTTAAAAACAAAACAGACCACAAATATATATATTTGATGGCAAAGGGAGAAACAAGTGGTGCTATGTTTCCCCTTAATAGTAATTCTGGAAAAGCAGATGAATAAGCAACACTTCAATGGTACCTTAGGTAAACTTGCTTCATCTTCTGAGTGCTCCACAGGAGTCAGCTCACTCGGTGGGTGAGGACCTTGAAGCTCTGAGTGTTAAAAAAGTTTCAAGAGAATAAATACACCAAATGAAGCAATATCTAAATCTCATCATCACAAAAAGGGAATACAGTTCTAAATAAAGCAAACAACTACTGACTATACCAGTCAGGGCATAGGTGCTCATTAGGTTTGTAGATTTATGCATAAGAGAAAAAGCCAGTTACCACGACTGCATCAGCATCTCAGTAGCTGCTCAGCTGGCCCCAAATGCACGAGCAAGGATTCTCCTACCTCCACCTTGAGATTCTTCTCTTCTCTCCCTTAGACACCCCTCCCTTATTTCCTCTTTTTATGAACTGGTATATGTAGTATGTATAGTAACATATAGTACAATGATGATCACAATCAAATTAGCACACCCATCATGCTCGTACTGTACATCAGAGTCTCAGAACCTGTTCATCTTATAACTGGAAATTTGTATCCTTTAATCAACGTCTCCCCACTCCCCCAGTACGCAGCCCTGGCAACCACCGCTCTACTCTCTGCTTCTATGGGTTTGACTTTTTTAGAATCTATGTGTGAGGGAGATTCTGTGTCTGTGTTTGGCTTATTTCACTTAGCACAATGTTCTCCAGATTCATCCACATTGTTACACGGTAGACTTTTCTTTTTATGGCTAAATAATATTCCTGTGTGTCTGTACAGCTCACAATTCGTTACCCACTAATTCATTGATGAACATCTGGGTCGGTTTCTTATCTTGGTTCTTATAAGTACCAAAAATAATGCTGCAGTGAATGTAGGGGTGCACATCTCTTTGAGATGCTGATTCTATTTCCTCTAGGTATATACCTAGAACTGGGATCGATAGACTGCATGATCGATAGACTGCATAGTCTTATTTTTAATTTTTTGAGGAAACTCCATATTGTTTTCCACAACAGCTAGAACAATTAATATTCCCACCAACAGTGTACAACGGTTCCCTTTTCTCCACAGTGTTATCAGAAAGATAAGT
This sequence comes from Galago senegalensis, assembly GCA_963575145.1. NCBI lineage: Eukaryota > Metazoa > Chordata > Mammalia > Primates > Galagidae > Galago > Galago senegalensis. Next base: position 21,108 of record CAUYTI010000883.1, on the reverse strand, counting down.
GTTGGCAACAGCCTCTTCATATGAGGTATCACATTATGGTTTTGATTTCCCCTTTTCTAATGATTAATGATGCCAATCACCTTTTTGTACACCTCCTGGCCATTTGTCTTCTTCAGAAAAATGTCTATTCAGGCCCTTTGTCCATTTTTAAATTGAGTTGTTTTCTTGCTATTAAGTTCTTGATATGTTTTACTAAAATATTTAACCCCTTATCAGATATAAGGCTTGCAAATATTCTCTTCCATTCTGTAGGTTGCCTTTTGTTATTTTCTTTGCTGTGCACGAGGTTTTTAGTTTTACGTAGTCCCAATTGTTTTTGTTCCTTTTTCTATACCTTTGGGATCATCCAAAAAATCACTGCCAAGAGTAATGTGAAGGAATTGTTTCCCTGTGTTTTCTTCTACTAATTTTACAATTTGGGGACTTAAAGTCCTTCATCCATGTTGAGTTGATTTTTTTATACAGTGTAAGACAAAGTTTTCATTCTTTAATAAGTGGATATCCAGTTCTCTTGATCCCATTTAGTGAAGAGACTTTCTTTTCTCTATTATATATTCTTGGTATATTGATTATATGTGTGGATATATAATCTTTGTGTCTATATGCCAGGAACATATTCTTTTTATTGTTATAGTTTTTCAATATAATTGGAAATCAGGAAGCGTGATACCTCTAGCTTTGTTCTTTGTCAAGATTGCTTTGGTTATTAGGAATCTTTTGTAGTTTCACATGAATTTGGGAATTTTTTTCTATTTTTGTGAAAAATGTCATTGGCATTGATAGAGATTGCATTGAATCTGTAGATAGTTTTGTTAAAATGTCCATCTTATCCAAAGCAAAGTCTTCCAATCCATGTACATTGGATATCTTTCCATTTAAGTCTTAGATTTCTTTCGTCAGAGTTTTCAGTGTATGATAGGCCTTTTACCTTCTTGGTTAAATTTATTCTTAAGCATTTTTTTTAGCTATTGTAGATGGAATTTCCCTTATTTCTTTTTCAGATAATTCATTGTTAATGTTTAGAAATATAACTGATTTTTGTTTGGTGATTTTGGATCCTGTAACTTTATAGAATCCACTTATTACTTCTGACCATTTTGGGGGGTAGTCTTTAGGGTTTTCTATTTATAACATCACATAATCTACAATTTAACTGCTTCCTTTCAAATCTGAATGCAGTTTATTCCCTTTATTGCCTAATTATTCTGGCTAGGACTTTCAGTATGATGATGAACAGAAGTGGGGACAGTGGACACCCTTGTCTTATTCCTGATCTTGTAGGATGTTAGCTGTGGGCTTATATGTGGCCTTTTTATGTTGAGTTACCTAATTTGTTGTTTTTTAATCATGAAATGATGTTAAATTTTTTCAATTTTTTTCTGCATCTATTAAGATAATTCTATGAATTTCTCCTTCATTCTGTTAACGTAGTTTATATATTTATTGATTTGTGTATGTTAAACCATCCTTATATGCCAGTGACAAATCCCACTTGAACATAGTGAATGGATCCTTTTAATGTGCTGTTGAATATGATTCATTAGTATTCTTTGAGGCTTTCTGCATCTATGCTCATCAGAAATATTGGCCTGTAATTTGCTTCTCTTGCAGCATTCTAATACCTGGCTTTGGTAGGAGGGTAATACAGGCCTTGTAAAATGTGTTCCATCTTCCTCAATCCTTTGAAAGTGCTTGAAAAGGGTTGGTATTAATTCTTTAAATGCTTGGTAGATTCAGTAGTGAAGCTATCCAGCCCTGGACTATTCTTTGTTGGGAGGCTTGATGACTAATTCAATCTTCCTACTCATTATTGGTCTGTTTGGATTTTCTGTTTCCTCATATTCAGCCTTGGTATGTTAAATGTTTCTAGGAATTCATCCATTTCATTCCATTTCTTCTAGGTTGTCCAATCTGTTGGAGTATAATTTTGTCTAGTTAGTTGTAGTCTCTAGGATCCTTTGTATTCCTGTGGTATCAGATGTACTATCTCCTTTTTTATTGACAATTTCATTTGATTCCTCATTCTTTTTATCTTAAGCAAAATTTACAAAACTTTAGAGTAGCTTTCTAAAAGAACTTTTTTTCCTGCAGTTTTTGGCTGGGGCCGGGTTTGAACCCACCACCTCCAGTATATGGGGCCAGCGCCCTACTCCTTTGAACCACAAGCACCACCAAAAACTCTTAGTTCCATCAATCATTTCTGTTGTCTTCCTAGTCTCTATTTCTTTGTTTATTCTCTAATATATACCATTTCCTTCACTTCTGATGACTTTGAGTTTAGTTTATTTCTTTTCTAGTTTCTTGAGGTATGGAATTAAGCTGCTTGAGATTTTTTTCTTACTGTAGGCACTTAATGCTATAAACTTCCCTTTTAACACTGTTTTTGTTGTATCCCACAGGTTTTGAATTTCCATTTTCATTTGTCTCAAGGTACTTTTTGATTTCCTGTTTGATTTCTTCTTTGACTCATTGGTTATTCAGGAGTGCGCTGTTTAATTGGCATGTATTTGTGGATTTTTCTAGTCTTCTTCCTGTTATTATTTCTATTTTTATAACTTGTGGTCAAAAAAAGACACTTGAGATTATGTAACTCATCTTAAATTTGTAGCTCAACATATGATCTATCCTGGAGAATGTTTGATGTACATAAGAATGTGTGTTTTACTGCTGTTGAATGGAACGTTCTGCATATGTCTATTAGGTTCATTTGGTCTACAGTATTATTCAAGTCCACTATTTCCTTACTGGTTTTCTGTCTGGATAATCTAGAAATCTGGAAGTCTTTCTGCTTTTAATCTTGAAAGTGGGATATTAAAGAACTTTATTATTTTGGTATTGCTATTTCTCTTTTCAGTTCTGTTAAAATTTGCTTTATATACAGAAGATGCAAAAATATGTATACAGATTTTCAGAAAGAAAAACACTGTATTAGAATTGTAATACTCAAGTCAAATTTGACTTCTGCAATTACAAGAGATACATGATACAATATACAAGATAAACATTATTGGTTTATATCAAGTACTGTGATTTTAGTATGGTTTTTTCCTTTCTTAAAATGTGTATAAATTTTTTTGGCACCCTCAGTATTTAGGTGCTGTAATGTTGGGTGCACATATATTTACAATTGCTATATCCTCTTGATGAATTAACCCTTTTTCATCATATAGTGGCCATGTTTGTCTCTCATGACAGATTTTGGCTGAAGGTCTCTGCAATCTGTTGGTTACCATTTGCATGGAATATCTTTTTCCAGCCCTTCACTTTTAGTTTTTATTTGTCCTTAAGGCTAAAGTGAGTCTCCTATGAACAGCATATTGTTGGAGTTTTTTTTTTTCCTATCCATTCAGCCATTCTTTGTCTCTTGACAGGAAAATTTAATCCATTTAAAGTGATTATTAATAGGTAAGGACTATTACTATTGCCATTTTGTTAACTGTTTGTTGGCTATTTTAGAGCCTTTGTTCCTTTTTGCCCCATCTTGCTGTCTTCCTTCCTTTTACTCCTTAGTGCTGTATTTTCCTCTCTCCTTTTTTCCTTTTCTTTTTCTTCCAAAGACAGCTAAGAAGTTGTCAGTGAAGTGTTTATTAAGTGTTTTTGTATGCCTGTCAATACAAAAACTAAGCTACAGAATAATAAAGATGAGCAAAAGAAAATCAGGACTCTTAATAAACTTAAATAATGCAGATAGTTAAAATACAATGAGGGTTAAGAGAACGTTTATAGTTCAAGAATTGGCAAACTCTGGCCCCCAAGCCAAACATAGTCTGAGACCTGACTTCGTAAATAAAATTGTATGGAAACACAGCCACAGTTGGCTTACATCTTGTCTGGAGTCAATTTTGTGCAATAACTCCAGAGTTGAATAGTTGCAGCAAAGCAAAAAACATTTACTATCTTGTCCTTTACAGAAAGAGCTTACCATTGCCTGCTATAGGTCATCACTTAAGTTGTCCTGCTTCTTTAAAAGAGAGAGAACACCAGCCATTCTTGTACCCCAGCTTATCTCAAATATCAAAGCAAAATTAAAATACAGTACCCCAGCTTATCTCAAATATCAAAGCAAAATTAAAATACAGTATCTTCTATCCTTTGCTAATAAAGACATTAAAAGGAAAATCTTTTGCTTACTTCAAACTACTTTTCCCAAAATATAATTTTTTCTATGTAAGTTGACAGAAATCATGTACCTGTTTTCTGGGCAGAATCTTCAAGAGTTAAAATGGGAGAACTGCCTTGGAATTTTGCTTCAGAAATTTTGGGAGGCATGGTATCACTTTGCCTGGACATGTCTTTCTGCAATGGTGTTAGAAGTTTAGCTTAAATACAGAATCTTTTTAAAGTTCTAATACTCATAATCATTAAAAACAAGTTATCAAAAAATTCCAAGACATCAGAGATGGGTTCTTGTAAGTTACTCAGTCTAGTCTCAAACTCCTGGGCTCAGGTGATTCTCTTGCTTTGGCCTCCCATAATGCTGAGATTACAGGCATAAGCCACTCTGCCCAGCCCCAAGACATTTTCAACATCCCTTTAAGAAGCTTAAATATTGTATTTACTCCATGTGGAGATAAATGCCAAGGCCACAAGATTCCTGAATCAGAAGAGCATCAGGTTGTTTTTCAGTAATAACTGTAAATCAACAGTTCTCATAGTTGGTCCAGACTAGAACATAGCAATAGCTGAGACTATGACAGAAATGCAAATTCTTAAACCCCACCAATGACCTACTTAATCAAAACCACTAGGAATAAGACCTAGGAATCTCTGTGTTAGCAAGCCATTCTGATCATGCTGATGACCACTAATGTTTGAGAATCACTGCTCTAAATCAGGGATCAGGAAAGTACAGCTCATTGACTGTTTTTGTAAATAAAGTTTTATTGGAACACAATACAACCCATTCACTTCCATATTGTCTATGGCTGCTTTTTGGCTACAAAGGCAGAATTGAGTAGTTGCCACTGAGACTATATGGCTCACAAAGCCTAAAATATTATCTGGCCTTTTACAGAAAAAGTTTGTTTATCTCTGCTCTAAAAAGTTATTCTTTGATACAGAGAGAAGTGTATTTTTGAATATCAGTATTTGCACAAGGCTAGCAACATTCTCACTGAAAATCAGCACAGGCTTCTTGCCAGTTGTGCAGCTTAAATTTATGGATTTTTGAAGCTGTGATGTACCCTTGGTGCTGATTTAAAATAAAGCTGTATTTACTAGAAACCTCTTTTGGCCCATTTCTAACTGATAACTCATTATTTCAGGTTGAACTATTCAAGGATAGTTACACACTCTGGCTCATAAACTTAGCCTACCTCTGTCCTTATAGAACGTGAGAGCCCTTTAGATTCACAGAGGGCAACATAGCCCAGGCTGATGGGAAAAAGCAGGTAAAGCTATGACTGGAGCCCTGGGTGTACCGAATTTCTGCAGAGGCAGGCAGGGTGCTGCTGATACTGTCAGAATCTCAGCAGCTACCTCTTATAAAACCTTATGTATTTGGCACAATACTCTGTATTCCTTATAAATCTCATCTGACAAGAAACAAAAAACCCGCTTGGCACCTGTGGCTCAAGTGACTAAGGTGCCAGCCACATACACCTAAGGTGGCATGTTCAAATACAGCCCAGGCCCACCAAAAAACAACAATGATGGCTGCAACCAAAAAATAGCCAGGTGCTGTGGCAGGCACTTGTGGTCCCAGCTACTTGGGAGGCAGAGGCAGAAGACTCATTTGGGCCCAGGAGTGGGAGGTTGCTGTGAGCTGTGATGCCACAGCACTCTACCCAGGGGGGATAGCTTGAGGCTCTGTCTCAAAAAGAAACAAAAACCAACTGCTGAGAGTGGTAACTCGGCTAATAAGAGGCAAATTTGATTTTGAATTATTGCAGACACTGCTGTCTAAATTCTTAACTACATTGATATAATAGGAGGATAAGTAAGGGAAAATTAAGAAATTTTGAGGCTTTATTGAACACTTATATAGGCCCAAAGACTTGCAAAATAAATAATTAAATCATTAAAAGATTTGGAAGAAACATCAACACGTTGAAAACTAAGGGAAGAAAACGAACAAGTTTACTTTAAAACGTAAATTCAAAAGAGCATACATTTCTGGCAATTAGAATAGCCCAGATTTTTAGCATTGTCCACAATAAACATCTTTCAGCAATATTTGGGAACAATGAAAAAGTACCCTAAATCTTTACCCAAAATTTATATGAAACGTTTAGAAGTCCTTGCCACTTCTCTCATCAGTTAATCACATATCAGCAAACTAATGGTTTGTGATTCTCATATTCCTGTAAATATTTTTTGAGAAATCAGTGCGGTCTAACCCACAGGGCATGGCAGCCAAGATAAAAATTACTTACTTGGTCTTTCTCTTGGTCACTGCTACTACTGAGAGGGGGGAGTGGCAAGACTACAATGAAAGAAAGTAAAGTATATGATGAATACTGAATAAGTTGACTCACAAGACATGCGCAAATTCACTTCTCCCTCTTCTAACATGCAAATGCTAGAAGCAATTCCCTCTTCTTACATTTTATTCAAATGTCTACTCCCAAGCTCCCTTTCTAATTATTCAACCTTATTCCTCACCACCTAGAATGAATTTTCTGCTCCAGACCTTGTCCCTGAACGCCTCATATCCTCATTTTATCCGTACAGTTTTTCCTAACAAAGCTGCCCTGTCTCCTCTTCAGATCCTATTCTTTTTTCCCAGGGTTAGCTCAAATCCCACCCATCTTTCTTGCAGACTGTCACGATGATTCCAGCTCATGCCAGATTCCTCTCATCTGAATTCCATGTATCCATAGCTCGTATTTAATTACTGGCTAATCTCATATTCTGTTTCACATTTCATTTTGCCTTTCCATTGTAATCGTAGCAGGGAAAGAGATCTCATGATCATGTGTTTCTTGGGTGCCTTCTCCCATCACATACTGAAAAATAAATAGCCGATTTATTTGCAAAGTGACTCAAAAGAAGACATATGCCAAACTTACTTCTTAATCTACTTCTGGTTCTTTTCTTTTTTCTATCAGAATATGATTTTAAGGATTTTCTCTTTTGGCTACTGGTCCAAGATTGTTTACTGGTACTAGTACTTGAATCTTGACTACTCTCAGAGAAGAGATGTTTCCTGTAATTAAACTTTTACACACACAGAGGATAAATGAGAACTTTTAAAGGGGTGTTAGTGCACTCATGGACAATTAAATGGACTAATACAAATCTAGGCATAGAAGTAACTCCTTCTAGAAGAGTGGGGTCTCACATAATGAAAAGACAAAGTAATAAGAAGAGAAAGAAGAGTCTCAAGCAGGCTGCTGTTGTAAAGGATGACAAAATCCTCTTGAATCAAATATTTGCAACTGAACCGATGTTAGATGACTATACACAGCTGATGCACCTTAATATTGTGCCAACATTATAACTTCAAAATACTAAATCAAATGGCAAAAGAAAGTATTAAAGTATTTTTTGCAAAGATAGTTCTCTTGCCTCACTCAGCCTCCCGAGTAGCTAGGACTACAGGTGCCCGCCACAACACCTGGCTAGTTTGTATATTTTTAGTATAGGTGAGGATTTTACTCTTGCTCAGGCTGGCGATCCACTCTCCTCAACCTCTCAGAGAGCTAGGATTACAGGGGTGAGCCCCCATGCCTGGCCCTCTCTACGCTTTAAAAGAACTAAAACCAAACAGGAGGGTCATGTTTATATAAACCTTAAAGCATTTTGAAATTACGCCTGATATAAAAAAAGGTTAGAAATTTAGGGCAAGTATAATCTTTCTAGTGGATTATTCCATTGAAAATTGATATTTGTATTTTTTTTTCATAGTTTTTGGCCGGGGCTGGGTTTGAACATGGCACCTCCAGCATATGGGGCCAGCGCCCTACCCCTTTGAGCCACAGGCTCCACCTGATATTTGTATTTTTTAAACACTTCCCTGTTTTTGTATTTGTTTTTGTAACACTGTGACAAATAAATGTTTATGCTCAATTTTAGTAAGAAGTTTGTTTTAGTGTTAATAAAAAAGTATACTCTATTTGAGTCTATCTTTTGGCTGCCTCCAGGGGCGCCCAGTCGCCAAACCATCCCGCCTCTCTGGGGGCTCTGCCATTCACCTGCTAACAACTCACGCTCATCTCAGACCAGGAAGGATTTATTAAGTTGGGACAGTAACTAAACAGCCTTCTCAGACAGGAAACAGATCAGCTGGAAGACACACCCCCTGCCTAGAATGATGAAATGCAGACTCAACTCCCAACACTCACTAGGTCAGGGCTGGGCCAAGGTTACCCTTGTCGATAATAACATACCCACGAGATTTAAGGGAGGTGATGTTATCTAATTTTTCAAATGAATTCACTTTTTAAGAAATTACTTTTCCTTTCAAACGGTTAGCTGTTCAGTGTTTTATAGAAAAGTTCATTTCTTTTTCTTAATGCTAAAAATGGCTCATTTTTATGGTGTTCAACATGATGTTTTGTAATATGTATACATTGGCAAATGGCTAATCAAACTAATTAATATATGTACTACCTTTTTCTGGTTGTGAGTTCACCTAAAATCTATTATCAATTTTCAAGTTTACAACATACTCTGTATGGCTATTAACTACAGTCGCCCTGATACACAAGAGACCTTTTAAGCTTATTACTCCTAACTAGAATTTTGTAGCCTGTAACCATCTCCCCGATCCCAACCCCACCTAGCCCCGGGTGACACAATCTACTCTGTTTTTCCGAGCTTGACTCCCTTAGATTCCACGCATATGTGAAATCACACAGTGTTTGACTTTCTGCATCTGTCTCATTCACATAATGTCCTCCAGGTTCATCCATATTGTTGCAAATGACAGGATTCCCTTCCTTTTTAAGGCTAAGGGCATATATATTTATATACCCATATATATATATATATATGTTTTTTTTTTCTTTAGCCATTCATCTACCCACACACACTCAGATTAGAGAAGGTCATTTCTTCTTTGAAAGCATTTTTCCCAGGCTTTCATTAAGGGGAAAAAAACCCTGAAGGAAGGTGCACATTTATCCCCAAGTTCTCCAGTCCAGTGTCTTGTTCATTTAATGTATCCTCCATAGCCATGTAGCAAAGCTTTCCCAGTTTCTTTGGGTTTTTAATCAAAAGGAGTTGAAAGTCATTCACAAAAACAAAGTATCTAGAACAGTGGTTCTTAATTTTGCCCACACATGAGAATCACGAATAGGATTCTAAAACTAAATCTCAATGCCTGGGACTTGCTCTTGATCAATAAAGTTATCGTCTGTGGGAAGGTGCCCACACTGAAGTAGTTTCTCCAGCTCCCCGGGTGATGCCAATCGGAGGCCTGAGAAGCATCACGAGGAGGAAGCCAGAATAAGCTTCCATTCATTTGCGTGAGGCTCAGGATCTCACTTTTAGAAAAACGTTTCATTGAATGTTCACTATGGAGATTTTTTTTTTTTTTTAATACACTGACTACAAGCCTAGACCTCTGGGTTTCCCAAGGTGAGAGACCACTGGACAGGTGTCGTATGACACACACAGGCACGAAAACATGTCACTGAACAACACTGACTCAGAGGGAGACATTTCAATTCTTGAACAGGCCTGATCTATTGAGGATAAGGCTCAAATGCTAGTAGGCTTTAACACGCCTACTTACTAACCATTTAAAATAAGAAGCTTTAGACTCCAAGCCTAATAAAAGTTTTTGGTTTTTTTTTTTTTTAAGAGCTTTAAGGAGAGAGACATAACCATCTCTGCATCTTTGATAGATCTAGAGCATCGGTTCTCAACCTGTGAGTCGCGACCCACGGGAACTGTATTAAAGGCTTGCGGCATTAGGAAGGTTGAAAATCACTGCTTTAGCAGCTGTGAGTTTCGATGTGGGTTTCATGGGTAGCACCCATTCTCACCAATGCTGCCATTTGGGGCCATAATAGAAGGGCACACTCATCATCTCTCATCTAAGTGGGCTCTTTACAAGGCTAAGTGAGCACTTACTACAGTAGCAAAGGACTGCCTGAAGGGGTATTTTCTTTTTCCATTGTCTATCAGCCTTCAAAGTAAGACTTGACATGAAATGTTACGTCCTGCTCAGTTTATTGACTGGTCTCATTTATCTGTTTATCTAACTACATGAGACTGAATATGGTAGATTTATCTTCTCGCAGTTTATGGTTAATAAGGCCCAGTGTAGGCAATGAATAAAAAATAAGAAATAAATTAGGTGAAAGTATACTTCAAGAGGCTAACCTTGTTACTTTCAATTGTATTTAATTTGGGAGCTTATCTACTTTCCATTTGAAAGTGAAATAATTCCTTTTCAAATAAGTTTAATATAAACTTAATTAAGAAAAATGTAGATAATAAAAAGAGCTTTGGCCCATTTTGAAGACTGTATGCAAATAATCACAATTTGGGAAGTACTGCCTTAAAGTTAGTATATTACCAGCATCCTTGTTTCCTGCTTTCTGTCATCCTTGAAAATAGAATCTGCCCTGAAACAAAATACAGCAAATTAATGGAAATGGTGAAACCATCACCCACCTCCTTGGCTCACTTCACACTCCTAACAGTTTTTTCCTTCCTGTGCCCTCTGTCCCTCTCATGAGACCTTGGCATGTGCCCCACTCTGCAGGCAACTTAGTATCATGCAATCTAGTTCCATAGGTTCTGTGGTAGACAGCAACTGTTTACTTAAAATGAAACTGTTGTGGTGGCTCACACCTGTAATCCTAGCACTTTGGGAGGCTGGGTGGGGGATAAATCACTTCAGCTCAAGAGTTCAAGACCAGCTTGAACAAGAGCAAGACCCCCATCTCTACTAAAAATAAAAAAAACTAGCCGGGGATTATAGTGAGCTTCTTGGGAGGCTGAGGCAAGAGGATTGCTTAAGTCCAAGAGTTTGAAGTTGCTGCAAGCTATGATGCCACAGGTGACAAGGTGAGACTCTGTCCCTCAAAAAATCAATTAATAAAACAAAAAAAATCTCTTTTGAACCCATTGCCTGTCAGGCATACAAATAAGGAGAGGGAAAAGTAGAATCAGCAAATAATCAGCTGGCTGGGCCAGTGCTGAAGAGTTGTATTTTCCAAATTTGGCTCTTAGAATCCCCTGAGATACTTTATTTTCTTTATTTTTTTGAGACAGAGTCTCACTTTGTGACCCTCACTAGAGTGCTGTGGCATCACAGTTCACAGAAACATCAAACTCTTGGGCTTAAGTAGTCTCTTGCCTCAGCCTCTCAAGTAGCTGGGACTACAGGCACCCACCGTAACGTCCGGCTATTTTTAGAGATGAAGTCTTGCTCTGGCTCAGGGTGGTCTCAAACTTGTGAGCTCAGGAAATCCACCCAGCGTGGCTTCCCAGAGTGCTGAGGCTTAAGCCACAGCACCTGGCCCCCCTGAGGTCCTTTAGATGAAAGCTACCCCTAGCGATAAGTGATGCTTAGCTTCCTTCATATACCTGTCTCGGCACTTGTAAATCTTCTTTGCAGAAATATCTAGTCAACTTGTTTGCCCATTTTTATTTTATTTATTTATTTATTTATTTATTTATTTATTTTTGAGACAGAGCCTCAAGCTGTCCCCCTGGGTAGAGTGCCATGGCATCACAGCTCACAGCAACCTCCAACTCCTGGGCTCAAGTGATTCTCCTGCCTCAGCTTCCCAAGTAGCTGGGATTACAAGCACCAGCCACAACGCCTGGCTATTTTTTGGTTGTAGCCATCATTGTTGTTTGGCAGGTCCAGGCTGGATTCGAACCCACCAGCTCAGATGTATTTGGCTGGCACCTTAGCTGCTTGAGCCACAGGCACCGAGCCTTTTGCCCATTTTTAATTGATTTGATTTTTTTGCTATTGAATTATAGGAGTTTCTCATATATTTTTAATATTAACCTCTTATCAGATATATGGTCTGAATATAAAAAATAAAAGATAACAAGTGCTGTGCTGGTGAGAATATGGAACAAGTGGAACCCTTGTACACTGTTGGGGGAAATGTGAAACAGCATAGCTTCTATGGAAAACAGTTTGGTGGTCCTGCAATAAATTAAAAATAGAACTACACTATGATCCAGCAATCCCACTTCTGGGTATATATTCTGAAGGTATTGAAAAGAGTTTGTGGAAGAGATATGTGCATGCCTATGTTCACTGCAGTATCATTCACAATAGCCAAGATATAAAATCAACCTAAGGGTCCATCAGCACATGAACTGATAAATAAAATGTGAACACAAACAATGTAGCCCTAAGAAAGAAGGAAATTCAAGAATGTGTGACAACACAGATGCACCTGGAGGACATTATGTTAAGTGAGATGAGCACTGGCAGAAGGACAAATACCTCATGATCCCCCTGATCTGAGGTATCTGAAATAGTCAAGCTCATAGTAGATTGGCAGTCGCCAGAGGCCAGGAGCAGGGGAAATGGGAGCTGTTGTTCAATGGGTATAAAGTGCCAGTCATACACGTACGAGGTAAGCTCTAGAGATCTGTTGTAAAACATTGTGCATATCATTAACAATGCTATACTGTGCCCTTAAAAATGTGTTAGGAGGGTAGACCTCATGTTAAGTGTTCTTACCACAATAAAAACAAAACAGATAAAGCTAATGTACCACCATTTCTGGGCAACCACTGATCTGTCTCTATAATTTCAGAATTTTTTTTTTTATTCTTTGGGATTCATTGAGGGTACAAAGAATTAGGTTATAGTGATTGCATTTGTTAAGTAAAGTCCCTCTTATAATAGTGTCTTGCCCCCGAGAGGAGTAGCATATGCCAGTTTCAGAATTTTCTAGAATTTCATATGCTATCCATATTCTAGAATTTTATATCAATGAAATTATACAATGTGTCTGGCTTCTCACTTGCCATAATTATTTTGAGATTCATTCATGTATTTTAATAGTTCTGTCCTTTTTATATCTGTGTTGTATTCCATTGTATAAATGCACTGAAACTTGTTTATTCATTCATCTACTAATGGACAGTTGGGTTATTTCATTTGGAGCTATTATAAAGAAAGCTGCTATAAACATTTGTGTACATTCCTTTGTGTGGACACGCACAGTCACTTCTCCTGGGCAAACACCTAGAATTGTAATACGAGGTTGTAGGTTAGGTATTATTTAACATTTTAAGAAACCAAATATATAAGAGTTCCAGTTGCTCCATATTTTCACCACTTATATTGACTTGGTATAGTCTACTAGTAACGTTAGTCTTTCCAATAGATGTGTAGTACATCTCATAGTTTTAATTTACATTTCTCTAGTTCTAATTGGGCAAATTTCATGTGCTTATCTACTATCTGTGTATCTTCCTCAGTAGAGTAGCTGTCTAAATCTTATGACAATATTTTCATTGAATTATATTCTTATTATTGAATTTTATGAATTTGTAATATAATTCAGACACAAGTCCTTTATCAGATGTGTTTTATAAATATTAATATTTCCTGCAAGGCTGTGTCTTGTTCTTTTCTTCCCCTAAAACTGATTTTCTTCCTTCTTTTTTTTTTTTTTTGAGACAGAGCCTCAAGCTGTTGCCCTGGGTAGAGTGCTGTGACGTCACAGATCACAGCAACCTCAAACTCCTGGGCTGAAGTGAGTCTCTTGCCTCAGCCACCTAAGTAGCTGGGACTACAGGCACCTGCCACAACATCCGCTATTTTTTGGTTGTAGTTGTCATTGTTGTTTGGTGGGCTGGGGCTGGATTCAAATCTGCCAGCTCTGGTGTATGTGGCTACACCCTAGCTGCTTGAGCTACAGGTGCAGAGCTCCTTAAAGTAGTTTTCAAAGAATATGTTTCTTTTTTAATTTTGATAAAATCTAATTTATCAATTTACTCTTTTACCGTCTTTTTTTTTTTTTGCAGTTTTTGGCCAGGGCCAGGTTTGAACCCACCACCTCCAGTATATGGGGCCAGTGCCCTACTCCTTGAGCCACAGGCGCTGCCCTCTTCTACTATCTTTAGGTGTTATTTTTCAGGAATCTTTGCCTAAAACAAGATCATAAAGATTTTTTTTCTTATGTTTTCTTTCAAACAGGTTGTACATTTAGGTCTATGATCCATTTTTAGTTACTGTTTTATACAATGGAAAGTAATCATAGGTCATTTATTTGCTCATATACAGATATTTAATTGTTCTAACATCCTTTGTTGAAAAACTTATCCTTTCTCCATGGAACTGTCTTTGCATTTTTATCATAGACCAGCTGTCCATATATATGCGGGTCTTAACTTTGGGCTTTCTAGTCTGTTTTGTCTGTCTTACAAATACCATACTCTCTTGGTTAATGCAGCTTTATTATAAATCCTAAAAACACGTAGGAGGTAAGCCCTCCAGCTTATGTTTCTTTCTGAAATTTATCTGGGCTATTATCTATAATAAGTCCTTTATTATTTGTTTATTTATTTCATATTATAGGTCCTTTAAATTTCCACATGATATTTAGAAATAGCTTGCCAATTTCTTTCTTTCCCTTTTTTCTTTTTTTGAGACAGGGTCTCACTCTGTTGTCCTGGGTAGAGTGCCATGGCGTCATAGCTCACAGCTACCTCAAAGTCTTGGGCTCAAGCAATCCTCATGCCTCAGCCTCCCCAGTAGCTAGGACTACAGGTGCCCACCGTGATACCCAGCTAGTTTTTCTATTTTTAGCAGAGACAGGTTTGTTCTTCCCCAGGCTGGTCTCCAACTCCTGAGCTGAAGCAATCCAGCCACCTCAGCCTCCCAGAGTGCTAGAGCTACAGGAGTGAGCCATTATACCCAGCCAGCTTTCCAGTTTCTTAAATTAAAAAGAAAAACAGGCTCAGCACCTGTGGCTCAAGTGGCTAAGGCGCCAGCGCCGTATACCTGAGCTGACAGGTTCCAATCCAGCCTGGGCCCGCCAAACAACGACAGCTGCAACCAAAAAATAGCTGGGTATTGTGGCAGGTGCCTGTAGTCCCATCTACTTGGGAGGCAGAGGCAGGAGAAATGCTTGAGCCCATGAGTTGGAGATTGCTGTGAGCTGTGATGCCACAGCACTCTACCCAGGGCAACAGCTTGAGGCTCTGTCTCAAAAAAAAAAAAAAAGAAAAGAAAAGAAAAGAAAAGAAAGAAAGAAAGAAAGAAAGAAAGAAAGAAAGAAAGAAAGAAAAGAAAAGAAAGAAAAGAAAAGAAAAACATCTACTGGGATCTGAATCAGGAATTGTATTGAATCCCTGGATCAGTTTGAGAAGAATTGGCATCTTAATATTGAGTCTTCCATCTCCTAAGCATATATCTATCTATACATAGTTAGATCTTTAATTTCTTTAGTTTTCAATGTGAGGGGTGTTGGGGAGTTCTTGTAAATCTTTTATCAAATTAAACCTTAAGTGTGTTGTATTTTTAAAAGGTATTGCTTTTTATTTCAATTTCTTATTGGTAATACAGAAAATTAACTTTTATATATTGATCTTGTGTCCTTTAATCTCAGATTCAGTGTTTTGCTACAGAAAAATACATTGCCAAAGGGAACCCCAGAGGTGCAATGGTAGAGGCCTGTAGGTTACCAGAGCTTGCCAACTGCTCGGATCATTCTACAGAAAACTTCACACAACGCTCTCTCTTTGTGAGTGTATCAGGGCTGGGGAGAGCAGACAGCCAGACATAGGAAAGGGAGAAACCTGGATAAAAACCTAGATGGGAGACTTGTAGTACTCACATAAACAATAATCTACATCATTTATTAGTTTTAAAAATCACTTACCCAGATTTGTCACTTAATTTAGGAGATTGAATTTTGACTGATTGTTCTTGTAAATCTGAAGGTGGTGCTGACGTAACTTCTAATGACAAAAATTAAAGACAGAGAATGTTAAGCATTTCAAGCAAAATTTAATCATACCACTCAAATCTTATTTACAATAGATAAAATATATCTGACCTTGTGTATCATCCATTTTCAGTTTTCCAGATGAAATCTCAACTCTATTTGTTCGCTACAGAAAAGCCAAAAATGTATATTATGTTATCTTCAAAGCTTCTCTTTTGGAAGTCTTTTGGAACCACTTCCTACCTCATTAAAAAAAGCATACCATTGGGATGGCGCCTCTGGCTCAAGGGAGTAGGGCGCTGGCCCCATATACCGGAGGTGGTGGGTTCAAACCCGGCCCCAGTCAAAAATTGCAAAAAAAAAAAAAAAAAAAAAGAAAGAAAGAAAGAAAGAAAACATACCATTGAATACTAAGGATAGCAGGCCTACATTGATACGTAAATTTTATTGACATCAAATGATGAGTAGATGTTCCCCCAAAATTCATATTTACCATCAGGAAAGGATATGCCACCCTCAAAGACAAACGCAAAGGGTGTTATAGATACTAAGGGACAGGAATATTCTCAAAAGTGTCTTCAACAGTGTCAGCACTGCTGGAAAAAGTACACAACTTCCCAAGGAGACTGGGAAAAATATGAACGTTTATCTAGAGGAATAATCTTCAGGACATTTTAAGAAAAACCATGATACTATGTCACACTTCTACATAATGCATTCACGTAATCACGTGTGAGAAAATGAGGAACAGACTAAACACTCACATGCCGCTCTCCACGGTGCTCTACATACATTGTTTTTTCATCCTACCAGGGCCACTCCTGCCAACTAGCTGAATGAGAAGCCTCAGGCTCCTTGATGTGAAATAATTTCCTCAAGTTACCACAGTAAGTGAAAACCAGGGCTGACTCCAACATTAGGCTCCTTTCCCTGTATCTTAGTCTACAGATACCAAATGAGTCATGGATTCATTCCGCAGGAAAGAGAGTGGAATGGAAGAGAGAATACACAAACATGGCAGACAAAATAATCCCTAGGAGGAGATGGTCAAACAGAAAATGGTCTACAAGTCAGGAGAGGCAGCTTCCACCTAACTGCCCCCTAGTGGACAGTGATCAGAACCTTGAGCCCAACTCCTTGTACTCACAGATAGTTCACTGAAGGGGAGAGTTATTAGGCAACGGTCATCTTCAGAACTCACAAATTCCACCAGGTCAGTGGATTCTTCTGCCTGCTCTATACACATTAAGCAAAGAACATTTAAATAATAATAACCATTCACATTCTCTTACTCAGTTGCCATTGCTCTTCATGGGATACCAACCTCAGGCAGCTCACCATGTTTTGGGAAGAGCTGGTAATGAGGTCTCTCTCAGGCCTCAGATTAGAAATCTAAAGGCCCTCGAGAAAACAGCCTTGGGGCTCTAGAGCAGGTCACTCTGTGAACAGACAACACCCTCCCTGCTCCCACCTCCTGCCTCCTCATCACGGTTCTCCTTCATTGCTTCCAGCTGACCCACACTTTGTAGGTGTAAAAAATGATTCAAGGCTACGAGCCACTCTTCCTTCTCCAGGAAGTCCAGAGGTACAATCGGACACTCACTATGCTTATATGAACACGGGTTCCCACTGACCTCTTCCAATTGAGGTCTCATCTCTGCTTTGGTAGGGAAGTCACTGTCTGAGTCCTGTTATTTCCCGACATACCTGTCTCCCTTTTATGGCTGGTAGGAATCTTGGTGTCTTCTTTCTCAGACTTAATAAAAAGTTCTGAGGAAGTTTTCATCTGTTCAGGCAACATCTGAAATGCCAGAAGTTGCATGACTTTTAAAAGTAGTGATCTTTTAAAAGTTTAAGGAAAACGTAAAGCTTAGAACACAGCACACAGATAAATTAGAAACCAGTCTTCAATTTCTTTCTTAAAGGATCATGTTATTGTTTCCAGCTTCTCTACCACACACACACACCCCACCCCAAGGACCAGCTATGCACAGCCACTGCACTACTACCAACTCCTCTCTGCCAGTATCTTCCCAGCCTCTCCTTCCTCCAGCTCCAATTTGTGTTTTCTTTTTTTTTTTCTTTTTTAACAGTTTTTGCCTAGGGCTGGGTTTGAACCTGCTACCTCTGGCATGTGGGGCCTGTTCCTTTGAGCCACACGCGCTGCCCCTCCAGCTCCAATCTAACCTCATTGGTACCTTATAAATCCCTATTTCACTAAGGGACTGAGCTTCTCTTTCTCAGGATGAGTCTGCAGTGAGTTCCCCTGCAGGGTCCTGCAGTCCAATCCCTTCCTCACAGAGGCCTCATATTCTAGGAACTGCAGTGTGACCACACGCAAATCCCAGTTCTCCCCCAAAAGCATTTTATTCATTTTGTAAAATGTGAAAAGACAAGATTTTGATGTTTTTCCTAAGGGCAAATATATCACATCAGGGCAATTCATATGTAATGTGATGAAGGAGCTATCTTTTTTATTAAGTGATTGGTTTTCCTTTATTTCTCATCCTCACCCATGATATGATCTTCTTATTAAAAGATATTTCATTAGCTTAGGCACAGTGTCTGTAATCCTAGCACTCTAGGAGGCCAAAGCAGGTAGATTGCTTGAGCTCAGGAGTTCAAGACCAGCCCAAAAAGCAAGACCCCGTTTCTACTAAAAAGAGAAAAACTGAGGCAAGAAGATCGCTTGAGCCCAAGTTAGAGGTTGCTGTGAGCTATGATGCCACAGCACCCAGGGTGACAGCTTGAAACTGTCTCAAAAACATATATATTTCATTAAAATGAGTTTTTAAAACTAAATTTGCGGAGCACTTTACTATGAATACGTGTCAACACCTTCTCACACAATAGCAACCAAAAGAAAGCTGGCCTAAGCTTTTCTCCTCAGGAAGAAGAGGTCCTCTGACCTCTTCATTCAATTCCCCAGTAGCCATTATCATAGTATTTTGTCTTCTTGTCAAAAATTTCATTTCCCTGCCTGCCATCTGTGATAGAGAAAGGTTTCTTAATCTTATGAATAAATAGGAAACCTCATAGCAAGTGAGAGAGTACAGAAGTCTAGAGAGATCATTTCCTCAAGGTAAGACCAGAAGGTAGAATGCTGGCAAAACTCATAAACCCTATTCCTAATGACCTCCTCTAGGCCCCAGAGGAACGGAGAGAGGAGATGCCACCACCCCACAGTAAGTATCCTCAGAACTCCACCAAGAATGTGGTAAGAAGGTGATATTATCCCAGAAAACCTTTCAACTGTTCACAATAAAAAGAATAAAACAAGGCCGAGCACATGGCTCACACCTGTAACCCCAGGACCCCGAGAGGCTGAGCCAGATGGATTGCTTGAGCTCAGGAGTTTGAGACCAGCCTGAGCAAGAGTGAGACCCTGTCTCTAAAAATAGCCAGGTGCTGTGGTCCCAGCTACTAAGGAGGCCAAGGCAAGAGAATCATTTGAGCCCAAGAGTTTGAGGTTGCTGTGAGCTGTGAAGCCAAGGCATTCAATCCCCTGGTCAAATGAGTGAGACTCTGTCTCAAAATATAAAAATTAAAATAACATAAAATAAGCATTTCAAGGCACAAAGAGGTTTTGTGTCCCATGTCATCAAGTCAATGAGACATGAAAGGGAAGAACAAAAATTGGAATCCAGAACTCTCCATACTTCTTATGTGGCACTCCAAAGACTAGGTCTTCCTCCTGATCAGATCCTCTCAATTAAACCCCACGAGGAAATTTAAAAGATATGAGACATAATAAACATTTTCAAATGATCAAAAAGAATAAAACCTGCCATGTGTTTATCTCCTCCTAAAGCTTGAGTGGAAGCTTGCGACACGTTGAATTGCAAATCAAAATGGATCTCTACCCTCCTCACTTCTGTTTTGCTGATCATAACAGGCTCCTTCAGGTAAATGACAAATGCCTTCCGCTCCTTAGTTTCTAACAAAAAAATACAGTATATCAACACATAGCAACACTGAAAGGTTAAAATTTTAAGTAACTTCACCGAGATATTTGTCAACTGTCCAGATCAGGCACCCTCATGCGGCCCGCCTAGGACATTTATCCGGCCCGCTGGGTGTTTTTGCCACCACTCCCTGTCCTGCTTAGCAGCTGACTCGTCCTGGGGCCCACAGTCTGGCCCTCCAACGGTCTGAGGGACAGTGAACTGGCCCCCGTTTTTAAGAAAGTTTGAGGACCCCTGGTCCAGATTTTTCTAATAAGAAATTAAAAAGAAATAAAAATTACTTTGAAATTCTTTTAGTAGAGGCACGTGTGTGTATTTATATATACAATTAAGATAGGATTAACTGGTTGATCTTACAAAAAAATAGAAAGTAGCTTAGCTCAGCAGAAAAAAATAGCAGTAATTTTATCTTCTAGAATTCAATCAGTTTTTTAAGAGCATTTTTGTTTACACAAAAATGGAGTCTCACTTTAGCACCCTCGGTAGAGTGCCAGGGCATCACAGCAACCCCAAATTCTTGAGCTCAAGTGATTCTCTTGTCTCAGCTTTCCAAGTAGGTGGGACTCCAGGAACCTGCCACAACACCTGTCTATTCTTTTTTTGAAACAGTCTCACTATGTCACCCTTGGTAGAATGCAGTAGCATCACAGCTCACAGCAACCTCAAACTCTTGGGCGTAAGTGATTCTCTTGTCTCAGCCTCCCAAGTACTGGGAGTACAGGCATCCACCACAATGCCCTAGCTACTTTTTTGTTATTGCTGTCATTGTTGTTTAGCAGGCCCTGGCCAGGTTTGAACCCACCAGCCCTGGTACATGTGGCCTGTGCCCTAACCACTGATCTGTGGGTGCTGAGCCAAGATAATACTTTTGATTAATTGGATTAAATGTTTTATTAAAATTAATCTAATTTTGGATGGGCATAGTGGCTCACACCTGTAATCCTAGTACTTTTGGAAAGCCAAGGTGGGTAGATTGCCTGAGCTTACAGGTTCAAGACCAGCCTGACCAAGAGCCAGAACCCGGCTCTAAAACAACAGCTTGGCATTGTGGTGGGCCTCTGTAGTCCCAGCTACTATGGAGGCTGAGGCAAGAGGATCACTTGAGCCAAGAGTTGAAATTTTCTGTGAGCTATGATGCCATGGCACTCTACCAAAGACGACAAAGTCAGACTCTGTCTCAAAAAAAAAAAAAAAAAAAAAAAAAAACAACTGGTAAAATTTTTTTATTTAATTTGATTACAAAAAAATTTTAAATTCTGTTTTTGGCGCCCATTAAATTTCTATAGGCAAATCCCGGGGAGGGGTTTTCCAACTAT
>CAUYTI010000880.1:0-16279 GCA_963575145.1 Galago senegalensis | reverse complement strand
AGATGAGAACTCTTTGTATAGGTTTTGCCGCAGCCCGCATAATCACAAGTGTGGGTGGCGGTTCTTTTCCGGGGCCATGATCTTCTTCCCCTCTTTGGCTTGGGCTCCTCCGAAATGCAGGAACCCGGTGGCATGAGTTCTAGGGGCGAAGAAGGTGAGGTCAGCAACACCCCATACGCCTCATACGTCTCCCCAGCCCAAGCTAAGAATCCCGGGGACTGACCTTGGTAATGGAGCGGCGGGACTTGTGGCTGCATCTGGTCTGGCAGGAAGGGTGGGTAGTTGGGACCCGGGTGCCCGTGGAAGCCGGGGGGCAGCGGCAGGGCAGGGTGACAGTCCCTGGTGCTCAGTAGTTCCTCGGGACCCAGGGTCGGGGTAGTCCTGCTGGGGAGCGGCCGCCCCAAGGAGAAGTCGTGTGCAGTTGGCCGGTGGCCATTGCTGAGAGGGGGTCCAGCGCCCAAATGGGCCTCCAGTGGCCGGCCAACGGTGCAGGAGGGGACTGCCTCCTGCTTGATCTTTGGGCACATACGCGGCGGCCCGCCACTGTAGGGCGCCGCTACCACCGGGTGGCTGCCGTCAGGGCTGCCTTTGCTAACACTGATGACCGAGGGACTGCCATACTCGCTGCCAGGGGCGCTCATCGACGACTTCAACACAAACTTTCCCATCAGCCCGCCACCTGGCGGCTGCGGCTGCTGCGGCGGAATGTACACGGGGTCCAGTTCGGGCCTCAAGAGCTCGGCCACGAAGCCGCCAGAGGGGCTCACGTCGTTGATGTCCGCCAGGTTGAAGGGAGCCGTGGGAGGGGGCGCAGACTCTCGGCCATAGAGGAGGCCTCCGCCTGTGCCGCCAGGCGCCACGCCCGGGTCGCCCCCGGCTCGAATGGGATAGCTGAAGCTACAGGTGGAGGGCGCGCTGGCAGGACCGCTGCTCGAAGGGGAGGACGAGGATGAAGCTGACGCCGATGAGGACACGGTGGCGGCCACCGACTCCGGATGGGCCAGCGAGTTGGAAAGGATAAAGTCCAGGTCCAGGAGATCGTTATCGTTGAACACCTCCGTATCCCTCCGGGGTAGAAGCGCCGGGTTGCTACCACCGCAAGCCACGCCGGCTCCGCCGCTCTCCAGGTCTGTGGTTACGGTCGCCGCCGCCAGGTCGTAGGGGCGGCCAGGAAGCACTGGGGGAAGTCGCTTCATGTGGGAGAGCTCCTCCCGCCAGCGCTGCGGGGACAGGACAGGAAAAAGACCGTCAGCGGTGGCCCCCAGTTGACACCCCACGTACTGACGTGCTGGCGGGCCACACGCGCCTGCAGCCCCCAGACATGGAACTGGTCAGGCTGGAAGCGCCCGGGAACTCAGAACACCGGCGCTGCAATCTTGGCCCCCAAACTGGGTCCATGAACAAGTGATGCCGGTTGTATTGAAGGTGGTAGGTAGCTGTGTGTCCCACTCTGTGTGAGCGAGCGCCACAACCTGCCAGCCCCGGTCCCTCCCCCGCCAGATCTCGAGGACGCCCCCGGAATTGGGACACCGAGGCTCTCTCGGTGCTCCCTCGCCACGGGGCCGCCCACGCGCTAAGCTCACTCGGGCCCATAGTCTGGGGACGCAGACACCTCCCGCCCAGTGGCCTGCGCGCACCCGCCCTACCGACCGCTTGCAAGGGGACAAGGCAGGACCCGGTGTGCGCCTCCGGCGGCACCGCAATGCCCAGGACCACAGGCATATATTGCCGAGCTAAGAGCGCAGAAGCCTTCCCGGGAACGCTGAGAGTCCACACAGTGACCACTCCTTACCCTTGCCCAGTGGCTCTTGGTGACCTGAGTGTCCCGCCCGCTCCCATCCCACTCCACCCCCAGAAGCCCATCGGTGTTCCCGGCGGCCCAGGCCGACACTTACGTTATTTGGGGCACCTGCCGGACGCAGTGGCTTCTCCCTTCCCGCCGGGCCGGAGGCAAACGTGGAGAAAGACGGGAGCAGCGCGTCGCTGACAGCCATGTCAGACTCGCCAGGTGGCTGCCTGTGGGCCGGGCGGGGAGCAAGAGACAGAAGTCAGGGGCTACTGACGGCCGCCGCTCCGGCGCGTCCCACCCGTCCTCACCCTCCCACCCCCAGCGCTCCGCGCCTCACCTACCTCATTAATGTGGGGGCCCAGAAAGTCCTCGGGAGCCCTTAGCTGGGGGTTACCCGAACCCCAAAATCAACGTAGAAAAACTTAGAAACGAAGCCAAAACCCAAACCCCCAAACTGCCCCGAGATCCTTCTTCTTTGGATTAAATATAAATTGAAGACGTCTTTTTAAGAAAGTTCGTTGGTATACAAAAGTTCTTAGAAAAGTTGTAAACTTAAAAGTAGACAATCGGCGAGGCGAGTAAGTAGGTCCGGTAGCCAGTCTGTGCTCTTCGACTCAGCAGCGTCCCCCGCCGCTGTCGCGGTCGCCTCGGATGTTGCCGTGGGCGCAGGGGCTGTGGCCGGGGCGGTGGGCGGGCGGCGCCGCCAGGTGAGACTGGCCGCGGTGGCGCGGAGCTGCGGGCTGGGCGGCGGCGCAAGGCGCGGAGTCCAGGGGGCTGCTTGGGTCGCGCGCGGCCATGGGCGCGGGCCACGGGCGGGTAGGTGGGTGGGGGGCCGGAGGGGCGGGGAGGGGCACTCGGCGGCTCCCGGTACCGCCGCCGCCCGCCACCGCCTCAGCTCCCCGCGCGCCCGCAGCCGCGCTCGCTGTCTTGGACCGGGGAACTGCCGGCGGCCGCCGCGCGCTCCTTACTTATAACTTCCCCCCCCTTGCCTTCCCCTCCGCCTTCTGGCGGCAGCGCGCCTGGGCCCGGCGCCAGGCCCCGCCCCTGCTTTCTTCTCCCCGCCCTCCCGCTGTACTTCGCGCGTTGCCATGGCAGCTAAATAAACAAACTCGGCGCACGTGGGGGCGGGGCGCGGGAGGGGCTGGGCCGTGACGCCAGCCCGGCAGCTGGCGGGTTGGAGCCGCGCTGACGCCGGCGGCGGCTGCAGTGGCGGTGGCGACGGCGGTGTCCGCCCCAGCATGAGGCGCGGGGAACCCGGCGCAGGTTCGGCCGCTGCGCGACAGATCTATCCGCGCCGCCGTTGCGGGTCCCTGGGTTCGATGTCCGTGGCAGACAAGGCCGGTGGGAGATCTGGGGGACCTCTGCTCCTGTCCACACTCTCTGCGTTGTCTGCGCGCTAAAAGACAACGATTATCCGCGTGACTCAGCTCTCCTTCCCTCCCCTATGCAGGAGCCTGGCTTCCGCCCGGCTACACCAGTGCGGACTGTTGGCCTGGCGGTGCACGTTTCCTCGCCCGGCCTGGGGCGGGGGTGGGAATGGGGGGGGGGAGGAGCCGGGTGCCCTGCGCGGGGTGGCAGGGACTAGGAATCTGAAGGCTGGAGGAGTGTTCCGCGCCTGGGGCATGCAGAAAGAAGCCGGAATAAGGATCGGAGTTGTGGTTTTGATATTTAAGATTCAAGATCGGAGGGGTGGAGGAGAGAAGTGGGACTGTGAGGCGCGGAGACACCTTTTACAGACATCTCAAAATACGTTACTAAACCACGCACTCTCCTTTCCACTTTAAGGATGAGAAAACTGAGTCATAAAGAGGTGAAATAGCGAGTAAAGGTCAAAGGACAACTCGCTCCCTTCGGCCCAGGCTCCGGGTGGGTCAAGCCCGGGGAAAGGGACTTAGTTGGAAAGAGGCCGGGTGTCCAGAAGTACGGCGCTGCGGGGGCATCCCATTCCCAGAAAGCGTACGCGGAGCCCGCGACAGCCGGCCTCGCCCACCGGGAAGAGAAAAGGGAAAGGCGATCGGGATTTCAGCCTTCGCACGCTGCCTCCCCCTTAGTTTGTGATCAGTACTTTTCCAGCCGGCAAATGTTTTCACCCTCATCTTCTCTACAAACAGTACTTTTTTTTTTTTTTTAACGTGAGTGTGGTGTTCAGTATCGCTTGCTGAACGTGGGCTTGCGAGGTGTTTATTTTGGATTGCGGCGCGCAGCATCGGGCTCCTCCCGAGCGCTCCGCGGAGCCCCCTCACTAGTAAACGCTGTCTTATCAGCCAAGGAAATAAAAGAGAGGAGAGGGCCTGGGAAAAGGAGGTTGAGGCTGGAGCACTGGGTAGAGTGCGCCTCGTACATTTTGCCTTTGTCACCTGTTTGAGTCCTATGATTCTTAGGTTCCCTCGGAATATTTGTTATCCTTGATTTTAACGCTCCTCGCCCACCATAGAAGCATTCTTGGAATGCATCTCGCCGGGAATGGATCCCCTCGGCCCTCGCTGCGGTCTCCAGGAATCCTTGTATATGATCCAGAGAGTTGAATCACTTTTGATTATCGACTACCATCCTCTGCTCAGCCTTGGCCAAGGCTGCTAGGGCCCGTAGCTGAGGGGAGGGGCATTTCTGACTGAGGAAACAGAGCCCTGGCTCCTGGCCTCTAGGGGTTCAGGCACTTAGCTTTGAAAATATTGCCCTTTTCAAACAGAAGAACCAAGAAAGGAAGACACCTGCTGCTTCCTCATCTCACCCCTTTCACACTGTGTTGGCAGAAGACTTATTGGGATGCTGGGGCTTGAGGGTTGTATGGAAACATTAGCTAATTTTTCATTGAGGCCAGAGTCCCTAATCCAAGATGAGCTTGAAGGAACCCTTAATTGGCAGCCTGTAGGAGTGGGACTTGGAATTTCCAACTGCCTAGCCACTTTACCAGATTATTTCTGCTTTGATTTTTATTAGCAGTAGCCCTTCCCGCTCAGAAAGACGAACTGTAACCACCTCACTGAGAAAATAATATTGCACAGATGATTTGGAAAGGCACTATTATTATGTCATATAATCAAGACAACATTCTGAATAAAACGAACTTGTTTCCAAATAGCCTTCTGAAGGGTAAAAACCAATGCCTCTTTGAGGCAGGCAAACATCTGCTTATTCCTCTGATTGCGTCATAAAGGAAAATCTCTATATTCACAGATTTCTAAGAGGCAAGGAACTTCAAGTTCACAAATCATCTCCTTTCAAGGCAGGTGCCCAGTGTGACAACAGGGTTATGACCCTCCCTCTTTACAGAACAGGTAGGGCCAGAAGAGTTAAATCCCTGCCCTATATAATTTATAAACATGAGGCTGAGTAAACCTTTGATGACTAAATTGCACTCTAAAATAATAATAATAGAAGACACCCTTTAAAGAAGAATTAAACACTTACTGGGTGACTTTATTTCAGCAAACTGATATTACAAGTTTTGTGGAAGTTAATTATTAATGTCCTGAGAGTTATAAAGTAATGTTTTTTTTCCAGCACAAACTGCATTCATTGGCAGGAGATAGGATGCTAAGGGATTCATGTAAATCCATAGAGGGGTGTGATGATTGAAGAGGTCGCATTCATGTTTTAAGTGAAGGACTGCTTCTTTAACTGGGCAGGAGGTCTGGACACATACAGCACCTTAGGGAGCCTTGCTGCCACCCTGGCGGGGGTGTCTCTGTATAACTGCCACAGGCCTTAGGAAAAGATGCCCCTTAAGAAGGTGAAAGGAAGAGATGATTTTAAATACCCACATTGATATCATTTCCACAATGAAATACCCACATTGCTTTGAAATGAAATCTCTACTAATGGATAACTGAGATGCGCTTGCAGTTTTCACACAGTGGTAACAAAACTTCTCTTAGCTTCTACTCCCGTCTTCTGTGAACACCACCTTCTATTTAACCTCAATCTTGTGGACCATTAGGAAGTGGGCTTTGACATTAGCTTCCCTAATCTGGCTCTACTGCTTTCTAGCTGGGCATGTTACTAACTTGACTTTGCCTGTTTTCTCTTCTGTAAAATGGGGATATTAATAATGCCTTCTTTTCAGAGTGACAGGATCAAATTAGATCATCTAAGTTAAGTATTTAGCACAAGATTTGACGTTGAATACAGGACAGCTCTTAGTATTACCACTATTTTCCAGGGGACCATAAATTTGATGCAGGCAGGGCTGTTGTTTTGTTCACTGCTGTATCCCCAGGTCCTAGTAGTAGTATCTGCCCAGCACATGGTAATGCTCTATGTGGGTTTGTTGAATGAATTGAATAATGTACTATTCCTTAAAGGAATAGTAATCCATTAGTAGGGAGTTGGTTTTTCAATTCTCAGCTATAGGTCCATTAATACCCTTTTTAATCAAGAACCTCAGTGCAGCCAGACTCATATAATTCATCACTCTTCCCAGCTTCCTAAGCTAGAAACTTAGGTTTTCTGCGACTCCTCCTTCATTTTATTTTTCCTGAGCATCCGGGCATCCAGAGTTCATCTATTTCCATTTGTAAATATCTCCACTATTATTTCCTGCTCTTCCCAAGCTGCTTTGTTTCAAGTCCTCTTCATTTATAGCTTTTAATTGTGGCTACAGCCTCCAAACTGTCCTCTCCCTCTCCCCAAGACCTGGATGTAATTTCCCAGCTAGCTCAAGTCCAGTTTGCTCCCATATTTTCAATGCAGTTCTTCTACTCCAGCCAATTTTTCAATAGCTTCCCGTTGCCTAAAGCAGCGATTCTTAACCTGTGGATGGTGACCCACAGGAAATGTATTAAAGGGCTACAGCATTAGGAACATTGACAACCACTGGCCTAAAGGAATGAGACCAAATTGTTTAACCAATAGACCAAATTCTTCCTACTCTGGCCCTAGACCAATGGTTCTCAACCTTCCTAAGGCCACGGCCCTTTAATACAGTTCCTGTGGGTCTTAACCCACAGGTTGAGAACTGCTGCCCTAGACAAACTTTCCAGAATCATCTCTAGAGACTGACTTCACTCTCTCTAAACTCTTTTTTTTTTTTTTTGAGACAGAGCCTCAAGCTATCCCCCTGGGTAGAGAGCTGTGGCATCACAGCTCATAGCAACCTCCAACTCCTGGGCGAGTCTCCTGCCTTAGCCTCCCAAGTAGTTGGGACCACAGGCGCCTGCCACAAAGCCCGACTATTTCTTAGTTGCAGCCATCATTATTGTTTTGGCGGGCCTGGGCTGGATTTGAACCTTCAACTTTAGGTATATGTGGCTGGCGCCTTAGCCACTTGAGCCACAGGCGCCGAGCCTCTCTAAACTCTTAACTAGATGTTCTCTCAAATCCCTGAATACCTGATGTGTCCTTTCATCAGCTGGTTTCCCTATCTGAAATGCCATCTCCCTCCTCAGGGCCTTCATAGAACCCAGACTCCAAAGTCCCCTTTTAGGTTCATCCTCTTTTTTCCAAGTCTCTAACAAAGACACCACCACCATGACACTTAACCTGGTGGACATGTCCATGATCTTAAGGACAAATGCCCAGCAATCATTCCTTGTAGAATGAATGAACAAAAAGGGATTTGGCAAATCTACTCATGGGGTAGAGAGTCAGGGGACCCCATTCTTGACTAAGCAGTAATATTTTTCTCTAGTGGAGTATTCACTGACTTGGTACTTTATTTTCCATGCCTTCTCCTCTTCCACCACTTCATCTCTTTTTTTGAAAAGTTCTGTGAAAGAAAAAATTAAATCCTTCATGAAGTCTGTCCTCTCAAAACAGTTGGACGAAATGAGAGAACAACACTGGCTGAGGCATTGTAATAAAACAAACTTAAAAACAAACAGAAATAACTAAAACCAAAACCAAAACCAAATGGAGAAAGAGGCCACTCTTTTCTGTAGCCAAATTTATTGCCTTTTAAAAACCCAAGTCTTGAATATTGAAGTTTTTAGAGCATAAAATGAATCACAGACATTTAAAAATCAATTCTCAGAAATTTAATTAAGATCTTTTTCATGAACTCTTAGATTTGATTGCTTCGATTATATTCTTAGCCCAAAAAACTCAAGCCCAATGCGTCCTTTAAGCTATTTAAGAAGAAAACCTAAAATTAATGGGATAAAACCTTAAAAATATTCTGATAGCAGTATATTAAATCTGGCTTTCCAGCTGGTTCTGAGATGTTAAAGAGATACAAAAAACTATTTTTAAGACTCAGTGCCTGTAGCTCAAGTGACTAAGGTACCAGCCACATACACCAAAGCTGGCAGGTTCGAATCTAGCCCGGGCCTGTCAAGTAACAATGACAACTACAACCAAAAACAGCCAGGCATTGTGGTAGGCACCTATAGTCCCAGCTACTTGGGAGGCTGAGGCAAGAGAATCACTTATGCCCAAGAGTTAGAGGTTGCTGTGAGCTATGACTCAACAGCACTCTACCCAGGGTGACAGCTTGAGGCTCTGTCTCAAAAAAAAAACAAACCCAACTCTCTTTTAAGTTGCTAAAATGTCTGTTGAAGTAGAGAGTCATTGTTTTTTTTTTTTTTTTTTAGACAGAGTCTCAAGCCTATCTCCCTGAGTATAGTGCTGTCGCATCATAGCTCACAGCAACCTCAAACTCTTGGGCTTAAGCAATTCTCTTGCTTCAGCCTCCCAAGTACCTGGGACTACAGGTGCCCACCACAACGCCTGGCTATTTTTTGGTTGTAGTTATTGTTGTTTGGCAGGCCCAGGCTGGGTTTGAACCAGCCAGCTCTGGTGTATGTAGCTGGCACCCTAGCCACTAAGCCTACAAGGCACTGAGCCGAGAGTCATATTTTTTAAGAGTAAGGTACATGCAGTAATATTTCTCTTAAGAAAAGTAATAAGGGGCTAGCATTCACCATTTTTATCTAGTGTGACTCCAATACTATATGCATTTGAAACACATTTAAAAGTAAATGGACTGGCAAATTTCAAACTATTTAAATTAAAAATTGAAATGTATTTAAATTTAAGTGCAAAAATTTAAAAGTATGTAAATGAGCCAGCAAAGAAGGCAAGTTGGCAGAGAAAGCCTGTTGCTGGAATTTTCTTCTTGACTTGGCCCACCAAGTTTTGTCTGCTTCCCCTGGAGGAGAATAAGAGACTCCACTATTCTATTTCCTTTATTTAAAAGCCTCAGTGCCTCAAATTCTTAGGTTAACACAACGCCATCCTTCTGGGAAAAACAGTCCTCCTGGTTTAGCTCAGATTGAAGGTACATGTGACTTTTTTTCGTTATGGAAAGTGTAGGAATGTTGGGAGTATGAAAATGAATGCCCTGAGAAATGCAAACCAGAAACAAATAATTCCGTGTTTAATTTTCTTTTCAGTTTGTGGGCTGGGCAAGACGGTAGGTTCTTTTTGCCAATTTGACATTATACATTTTAACCCAGGAAAATGATTAAAAAAAAATTAACAATGCATTTGATTACCCTGTGGTTGACTCTTTTTCCACAAACATTGCATTTGTTAATCAATTTTAGTATCTTGGCTAGTGGAGAGAGGGCTTTGGGGAGAGGGCTAGGGGGACAAGCTAGTGCCAATATATATAAGGCCAAACTAATTTCCTGGCAGCATTTGAATACCTCATCTAGTGTTTGATGCCTTGTTTCAAACTCATATCTAAACCCAAGCTCCTCTTATATCCAGGCAACCAGAGGCTTTCAGGAGGAGGAAGCCCCTGAAATAGTTACGTTATCTTAGAGGAATTCCCAGCATATTATATAATAGATACTCAAAAAGGTGAATCTAGGCCCGGTGTGGTGGCTCACACCTGTAATCCTAGCACTTTGGGAAGCTGAGGAGGGTCCATTGCTTGAGCTCACAAGTTTGAGACCAGCCTGAGCAAAAGCGAGACATCATCTCTACTAAAAATAGCAAAACTGAGGCAAGAAGATCGCTTGAGCCCCAGTTGGAGGTTGAAGGTTGCTGTGAGCTATGATGCTACAGCACTCTACCCAGGGTGACAACTTGAAACTGTCTCAAAAAAAGGGGGGGGGGAATCTATTCAAAGAGAGAACTCTTGTCTGTGTTGTCAGTTACTGATGAAATTTTCTGGTTGCTACATTTACCCATCAGAGCTTTCAGAGTGGCAGGTTGAGTTTCAACATTCTGATGTTTCATTCAGCAAACTCAATTTTCCATTAAAAAAAAAACTCACTTGAGCTTCTTTAAAGATAAGATAAAATCTTTGTTCTATCTGCATATTAAGAGTATCACAGTCAGAGTTTAATTCTTTGAGCCTTCTTGCTATATCTCCATTAAGGAAGGGACTTGAGAGGGTTGACTGGATTATGAGAGGGAAAAGAATGGCAGGGAATAAATAGTGCTGTGACTGCAGTGGGGGATAGATAGATGCCGCCACCCAAGGACTCAAGGTCCTGTGTGGCATTTACTAACCAGGTATTTGGCAAGCTACATCATCTAATTGTACTTTACTTTCCTTTTCTGTAAAATGGGTCTATGAATGTACCTGACTCACAAGGCTGTTGCAAGTATTAGGTGAAATATTAGATATGAAATGTACCATTAATGTTAATGTCTCCTCTCTACTAACAAAATCTGATGTAGTCAATCCCCATTTGATAACTTGAAATTGGTTCTGCACTACTCAGCATTAGGAGATGATGCAGTATCTCAGTTTGGAGACAGAAATGTTTTGTCATGGTATTTTCTTGCCCCTAAATATTCCAGCATCACTAAATACGTAACAACTGAGGAGCAGGCTCACCTAAAATCTAATAGACAGCAAGTAGGCTGGATAAATTAATTTGGGAATCTCACTTCCTGGGTTTACACCATGATTTGCAGAGGCTTTATTTTTTTGGCTACATCAAACCCAGAAAAACAATGATTTTGACCTTGGTCAAGAGTTAGATTGGATAGAGGGGAAGATCAAAGTTAGGGTCACCAATGAAAATTATATACTCTTGACAATGTTAGTAAAGTTCTAACCTTGTCTTTCCTAGGATACCAGAAGGCTCTGCTGTGTTCTTCCTCCAGGAATCGCAGGGAGCAGGAACCTTCAAATTAATATCATCTCCACTATCAGCTGCTGTGCTAGGTACTGTGCTCAGTATCCTATGTTAAGTCGTTTGTCCTCACACTGCCCCTGTGAGAGTGGCTCTGCCCCTGATGGGCTGGAATACAGGCTTTAAGTGGGCAGAGACCCCTGCTTTACTCTTTTTTATTTTTGTATTTTCAAAAGTTGATATCTCAGTTGTATGTTTTACTTTATTCCAAAATGTAATACAGTTTGCTGGCACATAATAGTTATTTTTAGGCTCAGTACCTGTAGCTCAGCGGCTAGGGTGCCAGCTACATACACCAGAGCTGGCTGGTTCAAACCCAGCCCAGGTCTGCCAAACAACAATGGCAACTACAACCAAAAAATAGCCAGGTGTTGTGGTGGGCCCTGTAGTCCCAGCTACTTGGGAGGCTGAGGCGAGAGAACTGCTTAAGCCTAGGAGTTGGAGGTTGCTGTGAGCTGTGATACCATAGTACTCTACCCAGGGCTCTGTCTCAAAAAAAAAAAAAAAAGTAAAATAAAATGAGATTGTTCTTTAAAAAATTTATGTTTACATTCTTATCAGCATGGTATCAAGGTATTGGTTTCTCCCTGTATTATAATCTTGTTCTTGCTCTTGTACTACTCATTTCAAATATTGGTATCTACATATTAGCTTTGGGGCTAGTCATACTTTTTAAGGCGGTTAGTGTGGACTTCCTCTAAATTCTGAAGATATGCAAATTACACAAGGTTAGACTTTCATGGGAGGCCCTTACTTTGCTCATATGGACAGAGGCCCTGGGAGTGGAGGTCCCTTGCCCATGCCACACATTGGCAGAGCTGGGATGAGAAAACAGTGTCCGGTCTCCCAACCAAAACTGGGTCTCCTTCCCTGCATCAAACGGCACTGGAACCTCTGAACCGGCAATTCTGTGAGCCCCGTTTCCTTCTCAAACCAGAAGCATGGACCTCAGGAGGGGGATGAAACCCACATTTCAGACTCCCTATAAAAAGCCAAAAACTAAGACAGGGTGCAGTGACTTACACCTGTAATCCTAGCACTCTGGGAGGCTGAGGTAGGTGGATTACTTGAGCTCAGAACCAGCCTGAGCAAAAGTGAGCCCCCATGCCTACTAAAAATAGAAAAATTAGCCAACTGTTTTGGTAGGCACCTGTAGACCCAGCTACTTGGGAGGCTGAGGCAAGAGGATTGTTTAAGCCCAAAGAGTTTGAGGTTGCTGTGAGCTACAGTGCCACAGCACTCTACCCAGAGTGCAGGAGTGAGACTCTGCTCCCCCCAAAGCCGAAAACTGTCCTATGTACTTTGCATATGTCATACCCACAACCATGTAAGGAGGTGTTATTCTATTGTATAGAGGAAGAAATGGGAAAATGAGATGAAGTTGATCAGATTAGTAATCAACAGCCAGTTCTGAGGATATTTAGCACTGGACAGTGTACAAGTTGGATCTGGGGGAGGGGAAATGGTATGAGTATGGCCAGCATGCCCAGATTTCCTATCAAGGTGTTCTGATACTCACCTCCTCTAATTTTTATTTCAGAAATAAAAACTTAGAAAATTTATTTCTAATTTTTAATTCAGATGTAAGAGAAATTTAGACATCAGCATAAACACCTCTAGATGCTGCCTAGCTGTCTCCGGTTGAGCACAAATAGAACACGATCCCTGTTGGCCAAGGCCCTGTTCTGGAATGAGTGAGCTGTCCAGCATGGCCAGTGTGTAAATGTCGAGTAAACACCACATTCAAGTGCAATCTAACTATTGTGCTGGGACTGTTTGCTTTAGATACAATGGTCAGCAGGAAGAGAGAAGGCTGGTGGGGAGTGGGGGGAATACATATCACTTCGCAAAGCAAAAGTGAACATGGTTCAACCTCCTTCAACCAACTTGAACTTCAAGAGACAAACGTCAAATAAATAAACAGTCTGCACTCCATGCTGCAAAAATAAGCATGTCCATTTGCTTGAAAAAAAAAATTCAGATGAGGAAACATTTTCCAGGCAATCACACTGCAGCAAAGTCATCCTGTTGAATTTGTGACTCACAGGCTCTCTGTGTCAATAGACAGAGCGAGCCCAGTGTTATGACTTCATTGGGATATGAAGCAGAAGTTGGGATGAGACAGGGCCAGCTTTAAAACAAGCCTCTAAGCACTGACAACAAATAGCAAAGGAAACACTGACCACTTGCAGGCTGGCCGATCACACTTGTTGTTCCTTTTTCTTAATTTAAATGTGACTTCATTGTTTCATTGCATTAACATTGATGGAGGACTTGGTCATTTTCAGGGCTACAACTGATGGAGTGTTTCCTTTGCCTTGTGGTAATGAGATAACATACACATTGTTATCTCATTCTGTCTCCATTGCAATTCTATAAGGTAGTTGGTATTTCTATTATTTTATAGGTGAGGATATTGAGGTCCAGAGAAGTTAGGTAGCTTTGTAAGCTTCTGCCCAAGGGTTCTAGCCAGTTCCCTCTGGCTTTGATTTCAAATTCCGTGTGATTTTCAAACAGCCTCTCACTTGGCTGGCCTACTGTGAGCCAGAGGCCAGTCTTGGCACTGGGGTCCCACGGATAAATAAGATGTAGTTCCTTCCCTCAAGGGGTTTCAGGTGCCTGCCACATTGTGATCAGTTTGGGTTGTCTGAAAACCAGTTAATATTTAAGAAAAGACAGTAGCAAGATACTTGCTTGTTGTCCAAGTAGATACTATTTGCAGATGCCTCGGGAATGCCTGCGGGGATAGCAAATCCACTAAGAGATAATAAACCACAAGCAAGTGTACATTGTATGTGGAGCAGAAACAGCCGATCTGAAAGTAAAGCTTGCAGCCAGTTAGTTCTGCTTGGCACGCTGGTTGGGGGAGGCAGAGGCTTGATGAGTGGTCTTGTCTAGCTAAGAGTAGGGTGGGCAGGAATAAGAGTTGGCTGCAGAGTTGGAAGACCAAGGCCTTAAACTGGGCTTGGGAGCTAGAGTCCATCATCTGCTCCGTCTGCGTGCCAGGCTGTGCATCTGTAACACGAAGGAGGGAGAGAAGCTAGTTCTCTCTGGTGCAAAAGTGTCGGGATTCATCTGGATGGTCAGATTAGTTCTAAACTTTGGATGGAAGGCCTCAGCATAGATATTGTTCCATAAGAAATGAAAAAAAAAATGGACTTGCTGGCTCTCAAGGGTGAGCGCTTCCATCTTTTTTTTTTTTTTTTTTTTGAGATAAGGTCTCACTCTGTCACCCAGGCCAGAGTGCAACGGCACTATCATAGTTCACTGCAACCTCCAACTTCTAGGGCTCAAACAGTCCTCCCACCTGAGCCTCCCAAAGTGCTAAGGTAACAGGCGTGAGCCACCACAACTCTGCCGAAAATCAAGCACATGAAATAACGTTGATCCTCTGCCTAGACAAAAGCAGTTCTTAAAGTTAGCTTTGCCTTCACTTCAGTGTACCCTGGTTCTTCTTTCTTTCTGTATTCTCCCTGTTCTAAGAAACTGTCAATCTATATAATATATTCCCTGGTTTCCTCAGTCCTCTCAAAATTTCAGTCCTTAAAGGTTTTCTTCTTAACGGCTGGGAAAATTCTTGAAAGGACACGGTCAATACTCCTCTGCTGGGGTATACTTCTAAAAAATTTATTTTGGCTCTTCATTGTTTGTGAAGCCTACAGAGAGCCCTGTGAAAGCTTTGTTTGCCGTTTGGAGTTTCTCTCCTAGTTGGCCAGCATAGTGTTGCCACTGTAATCTGCCTGAAAAACAAACAGCAGAGTTTACACTGGTCTCTGTGTCAACCATCTGCCCCCTCAGTGATCTATACAACAGCCTAAGAACTGAAAGATCAACTAACTCTTGGTGTGTGTGTGTAGGAAAATTCATTTCTTTTTTTTTTTTTTTTAGACGGAGCCTCAAGCTGTCCCCCCTGCGTAGAGTGCTGTGGCATCACAGCTCACAGCAACCTCCAACTCCTGGGCTCAAGCGAGTCTCCTGCCTCAGCCTCCCAAGTAGCTGGGACTATAGGTGCCCACCACAACACCCGGCCATTTTTTGGTTGCAGCCATCATTGTTGTTTGGCGGTCCTGGGCTGGGGATTCGAACCCACCACCTTAGGTGTATGTGGCTGGTGCCTTAGCCGCTTGAGCCATAGGCGCCAAGCCAAAAATTCATTTCTTTATTCATACAGCTAATACTTGGGAGTACCAGCTCTGTGTCCACCTGGGCATTGGGAATACCAATGGTTGACAAAGCAGTACAGTCTCTAATCACATAGAGTTGAGAATCTATTGTTGAGAGAACCATATTATTCAAATAATCCCCCAAATGAAAACAAATTGCAATCACTGCTCTGAGGGAGGATGCGTGGTATAGCAAAGCTTAGTGTAGGGAGAGCGGGCCTAGTTGGGGGCTCACAAGGGAGTATTGGGAAGAGGAAAGTCATGTTTTCTTCATGACCTCTGAGCACTGATAAATGATTAAGACAAGTATTTGTGTCCTTATATTTCTAAATCTAGTGTGACCTCAATGATTTAAAAAAAGTCATTTAATATCCTTGGCTAGGGACTTAGGGCACTGAGATAATTAAGACATTGCCTAAGAGACAAACTCTGAAAGAAATTATAATATAAGGTGCCAAAGGTGATACTAGCAAGAAGGCTACAGAGAAGCCCAGGAATGGGATGTGGCTGGTTGGTAGGGAAGAAGACAGGTGTACAAGCAAGGCATGGAGGTGGGAGACTGCAGGGCGTATAGGGGGACTAGGGTGGAATATGATGGGGTCAGCCTAGAATGTGTAGCTGTATTACGAAATCTTAGGAAAAGGCATTTGGGGCCAGAAACTGAGGGTCCCAGAAAACGACTTCCTTAAAGTCTAATAGTTGCTCAATACACATCTGTTAAATCTGTATTTTCCACACTTCAAGGTGTCCCCCAAGTCACCATCGATAGGAGCCATGTATAACCACAGATATCTTGGAACGTGGTCATCATGAGTGAGAGTGAAGTCTTTGTGTGTGTGTGTTGTGTGTGTGTAGAAAGAGGTGGTCAGCACATACAGAATATCTTATAAATATTTTGTAATGAATATTTTGTAAATAAGTTACATTTAGCCCCATTTTTCACAATGTATAGAAAATTTGGGGACAATCTGTACATTGGATTTTTTGGCATAGGTGTGTTCTTCTAGTCACAATAAGATTGATATTTTCCCTTAAATGTGCTTATTTGTATAATATTTTGAAACCTTCTGCATTGACTCTGGTTAAATACAAAGGAAAACAAATACAATATTTTAAAACTTATTTTAATTATTATTATTTCTTTTTTTTTTTTTTTTTTGAGACAGAGCCTCAAGCTGTCCCCCTGGGTAGAGTGCCGTGGCATTACAGCTCACAGCAACCTCCAACTCCTGGGCTCTAGCGAGTCTCCTGCCTCTGCCTCCCAAGTAGCTGGAACCACAGGCGCCCGCCACAAC
>CAUYTI010000878.1:0-11395 GCA_963575145.1 Galago senegalensis | reverse complement strand
AGCTCACAGCAACCTCCAACTCCTGGGCTCAAGCGAGTCTCTTGCCTCCGCCTCCCAAGTGGATAGGACCACAGGCGCCTGCCACAACGCCTGGCTATTTTTTGGTTGCAGCCATCATTGTTGTTCGGCGGGTCTGGGCTGGGGATTCAAACCCACCACCTTAGGTATACGTGGCTGGCGCCTTAGCCGGTTGAGCTATAGGCACCGAGCCAGGGGCTGTGTCTTAATGAAATATTTGACTAGATGACATGACAGCAATTGCCCCAAAGCCAAAATAATTTGAGATGAAGAAACATCATTTTCAAAAAGCAGCCTGGGCTTCATCCTTAACCACTGTCTCTCCCATACACCTGTGTGGGAACTGAGTCCCACCCAGGCCTCTGTCTCCTAAATCATCTTCTGATTCCATCCGCTTCTCTCCATCTGCATTGCTATTAGCCCATCCTGGTCACCATCACTGTCACCTTCTACCTGGTTACCCCAGTGGTGACATAACTGGTCTCCAGCAACCAGCCTTGCCCTCACCACCCATTCTCTGAGCTGGACCCACGTGAGTTTCCAGAAGCTCCAATCTTTCCTGTCACTGCCCTCCTGGGCCACAGAGGGAAGTCCAGAGTTCTTCACAGACACCTTCACCTTCACACTCTTCCCACAGCCAGAACAGACCCCTTCAGCCTGCAGACCGTGGGGTACAGACAGTAGCCTCTGTACACAATGTCCCCAGCCTCACCTGAGGTTTGTTTGAGTTTCCCCCAAATAAACAGGAAAAACACATGGACTGTTTCCTGCAAAAACATTTTTTTTCTGCTACCAAAAAGACACTGACCACCCCTCCAGTCTGCTTCTCACCTGCTAAGCCCTCCTCCCCCTCCAGAGCACAAGCGGGGCTTAGAACCCCTCCAGGCCACCTCCCAGCCTCCCCTTGCCCGACCCTAGCTAGTGCCCCCACTGCTGTGGCTCTTGTCTGCCTCAGAATCTAGTGCACAACTTGGGGAAAGCGGGTCTGTGGTATGTTCGGGGACCAGCATACCTGAAGCTGAAGGAACTTGGTAGGTTTTAGGTCGATGAAGAGTGACATAAAGACCATGGTAACGTGGAAGTGGGTTAACTTTCTTCTCCAGCAGACTACACCTACAACCCGTGCATGAGCGTAGTCCTCTAACCGCCCTTTTTGTAGGGAACAGTGAGATGCAAAGCCCCCAGCCACATGCCAGCCAGGCTGGCCGGCACACCGCAGAGTCACCACCCCGGAGGCTCAGCACTTGGTAAAAGAGCTAGAATTTTTAGTCAGCATACAACTGATTTGGCTAGTTTAGAATCTTAGTATCTATTGTGTTTGTTGAAAAATAGCAAAATGCAAAGCAAATCCACCTGAATATAGCTCTATGACTAATATGTATGAAAAGGACCAGAGGAGGTAAGAAAATAAACAGCTCATCTGTCAGGGTGACGAGATCATAAGTAAATTTTGTTTATTTTGTTATTTTGGCATTATTATTAGCATACCATTGTGCTAAAGTGTCAGTGCCGCCCGCTGTGGCACCCCATCCCCATGCGAATAAAACCAGCCGGACACAGATTGAAGGTACAAGCCTGCAAGAGGTGGGCTTCCCCCAAGAGCAGGGAGAGCCCCGAGTAACCTCTGTCATGGCCTTTTATTGAAGCATTACACAACAGGTGTGGGGGCCCACATACTAGGATCACATGCTTTGGGGGCCCACGTACTAGGATCACATGCTTTGGGGGCCCACATACTAGGATCACATGCTTAATGGTCACTATGTGCTCTTTCCCTAAGGTCTCAACTCCCACCCTGTTGCCCCACAAATGTCCAAGGTGTAACACTTGCTTGTTAACAAGCCACCGATTTCATCTCATTAACGCCTACAGTGGCGTGAGCCTGGTCTCCAAGCTGCAAAACATCTCCAGGATAGTTAGGAGACTGTCTGGCTCCCAGCGCCTCTCTGAAAAACCAGCGGCCGCTTCTAAAAGCCTGGTGCTTGGTCTCCTACACTAATGGATGTGCATTTCCAATATTAAGCCATCAATGTCTAGGAACACATTTAAATATTGTGTCTGATGGTGTATCAGTAAACACAGTAGGCAGGGCTGACTGCTCTCTTTGACCCCCAATACAGAAGGCCCTGTAGGACCCACAACGTATTAATAAATTCACTTGACAACTTCTCATAATCACACCAGAGAATACACACAGGGAGAAGCCCTAGGCCTGCAACATGTGTGGGCGAGGAATTAGTCTGAAGTCAACCCTCCTCACACATCAGGGGACCCACACGAAGAGAAGCCCTACATCTGCATGGAGTATGTGAAAGGATTTAGCCGTAAGTCAACCCTCCTCAAACACCTGAGATCACACTCAGTGGAGAAACCCTATGTCTGCAGGGACTGTGGGCGAGGATTTCATCTTAAGTCAACCCTCCTCACACACCAGAGGACACACTCAGGGGAGAAGCCCTGTGTCTGCAGGGAATGCTGGCGAGGATTTAGTCTTTTTTTTTTTTTAATTAAATCATAGTTGTATACATTAATGCAACCATGGGGCACAATATGTTGGTTTTATATACCATTTGGAATATTTACATCAAACTGTTTAACACAGCCTTCACCTCATTGCCTTACTTATTGAGACATTTATATTCTACACTCAGTAAATTTAGCATGTACCTTTGTAAAATGCACCGTAGGTGTGTCCCACCAATTACCCTCCCTCCACCCATCCTCTGCTCTCCCCTCCCCTCCTTCTGAAAGCTATAAATTGCTCTCCTAGTAGGGCTGAGTGTTGGATACTTTTTCTTCCATTCTTGAGATACTCTGCTACTTCTGTCCATGTAAACATGAATGAGGTAAAGTCTGCATTTTTTTAAGGCTGCATAAGATTCCACAGTGCACATACACCACAATTTATTAATCTATTCATGGGTTGATGGGCACATGGGCTTCTTCCATGACTTAGCAATTATGAACTGGGGTGCAATAAACATTCTGGTACAAATATCATTGTTATAAAATGACTTTGGGGGGCGGCACCTGTGGCTTCAAGGAGTCAGGTGCTGGCAACATATTCCAGTTGTGGTGTGTTCAAAACCAGCCCTGTCCAAAAACTGAAAAATAATAATAATAATAAAGTGATTCTTTATTACCTAGTAGAGGAATTATAAAGTGATTCTTTATTACCTAGTAGAGGAATTGAAGAATCGAATAACAGGTCTATTTTTAGAACCCTAAGTGATCTCCAAACATCTTTCCAAAAGGAACGTATTAGTTTGCATTCCCACCACCAGAGCAGAAAGAAGTGTTCCCTTTTCTCCACATCCACGTCAACATCTCTGGTTTGGGGATTTTGTGATGTGGGCTAATCTTGCTGGAGTTAGATGTTATCTCAACATTGCTGTGATTTGCTCTGCTCTGATGATTAAGGATGATGAGCATTTTTCATGTGTCTGCAGGCCATGCACCTGTCTTCTTCAGAG
This sequence comes from Galago senegalensis, assembly GCA_963575145.1. Taxonomy (NCBI): domain Eukaryota; kingdom Metazoa; phylum Chordata; class Mammalia; order Primates; family Galagidae; genus Galago; species Galago senegalensis. The sequence continues at coordinate 7,904 of CAUYTI010000878.1, read as the reverse complement.
AAGTTTCTCTAAGTCCCTTGCCCACCCTGAGATAGGGTCACTTGTTCTTTTCTTGCTAATGTTTGAGCTCTCTGTGGATTCAGGTTATTAAACTTTTGTTGGAGACATAACCTGCAAGTATCTTCTCCCATTCTGAGGGCTGTCAGCTTGCTTTATTTACTGTGTTTTTGGCTGTGCAGAGGCTTCTTAGTTTGATCAGATCCCAGTAGTGTGTTTTTGGTGTTGCTTCAATCGCCTGGGGAATCTTCCTCATAAAATATTCACCCAGGCCAATTTCTTCAAGTGTTTTCCCTGCACTTTCTTCAAATATTTTTATAGCTGGTCTTAAATTTAAACCTTTAATCCAGTGAGAGTCTATCTTAGTTAATGGTGAAAGGTGTGGGTCCAGTTTCAGGCTTCTGCAGGTCGCCAGCCAGTTCGCCCAGCGCCACTGAGAATTTAGTCTTCAGTCAAACCTCCTCACACACCAGAGGACACACTCAGGGGACAAGCCTTATGTCTGAAGGGTGTGTGGACAAAGATTTATCTTAAGTCAACCCTCCTCACACACCAGAGGACACACTCAGGGGAGAAGCACTTTATCTCCAGGGTGGGTAACCAAGGATTTACCCAAAAGTCAACCCTCCTCAAACACCAGCGATCACACTCAGATCACTGAGGAGAAGCCCTGTGTCGGCAATTTAGTCTTAAGTCATCCATCCTCACATGCCAGAAGACACACTCAGGGGAGAAGCCCTGGGACTGTAGGGAGTGTGCATGGATGACACTTTGACAATTCAGCCAAAAGTCAATCTTCCTCACACACACTCAGTGGAGAAGCCCTGCGTCTGCAGGGACTGTGGGTGAGGATTTAGTCTTAAGTCAAATTTCCTCACACACAACAAAGGACACACTCGGAGAAGCCCTTGATCTACAGGGAGTGTGAGCAAGGATTTAGCCAAAAGTCAATCCTCTAACTCACACTCAGTGGAGAGCCTTGTGTCTGCAGGGAGTGTTGGTGAGGATTTAGTCTTAAAGGTACACTCAGGGTGATACTAGACAGGTGGTGCCTCAGCCAGCTCAGCCGAATGGGGCTGGAGGACCTGCCGCCTCCGTCTTGGCGGTGTTGGTGGCGGCAGCCAGCAGAGGAACCAGCAGGCTGGAGCATAGGCAAGCAGGGGGACCTTCCCCCAACGGAGGCTCCAGTAGCCAAAGGAATCGGACAGGAGGGGGGGAAAAGACACTGGCAATTCCTCCAGTGCATCCCCCTGATTGGTCTGTTTTCAAGACCTGAAAGCTCATTGGACAACTGTCCCCATATAAGTCCCTAAGCAGACAGCCCAAACGCAGACCTCTGCAGACCTAGAGAGAGCAGGAGAGCAAGGAATCTTGGTTCCTGGTTAAGAGCTGTAATACTACCTTACCGCTGATCCTGCTCTGCAAGGAGGTTTGGTTCCTTGTGAGAGCTGTAACATTTGTTAAATAAAACCTAACCTACTGCTGATCCTGTGGTCTGTCACTTCATTCTTCGAACTGCTGAGACCAAGAGCCTAGAAATCCAGTATCAAAATCCAGTATCAAGGGGACAAGCACTGTGTCTGCAGGGTGTATAGACAAAGATTTAGTCTTACATCAAATCTGCTGATGCACCAGGTGACTCAAAGGATAAACCCTGTGTCTACACGGAATGTCAGTGAACATTTTGTCTAAAGCCAACCCTCCTCACAAACCAGAGCACACACTCAGGGAAGAAGCTCTGTGTCTCTAAGGAGTGTAGACAAGGATGTAATCTTAACTCAAATCTCCTCACACACCAGAGGACACACTCAGGGGAAAAACCCTTTACCTGCAGGGAGTGCGTGCAAGGAATTTAGCCAGAAGTCAACCCTCCTCAAACGCCAGAGATCACACTCAGTGGAGCAGCCCTATGTCTGCAGGGACTGTGGGCAAGGATTTAGTCTTATGTCAACCGTCCTCAAACACCAGACGACACACACAAGGAAGAAGCCCTATGTTTGCAGAGTGTGTGCACAAGGATTTAGCCAGAAGTCTAACTCCTCAAACAACTGAGATCACATGCAGTGGAGAAGCCGTGTCTGGAGGGACTGGGGGGGAGGATTTAGTCTTACGTCAACCCTCCTCCCACAGCAGAGAACACAGGCAAATCAGCCCTACATCGGCAAAGAGCGTGCACAAGGATTTAGTGAAAAGTCAACCCTCCACGCACACACTCAGCGGACAAGCCCTATGTCTCCAGGACAGTGGGCAAGGATTTGGCCTTAAGTGAACCCTCATCACACACCAGAGGACACACTCAGGGGAGAAGCCCTGTGTCTGCAGGGACTATGGGCACAGATTGAGCTGTATGTCAAACCTCCTCACACACCACAGGACACACACAAGGCAGAAGCCTTATCTGTGCAGGGAGTGTGGGCAAGGATTTGGACTTAAGTCAATCCTTCTACGCACCAGAGGACACACTCAGGGCACAAGCCCTGTGTCCACAGGGATTGTGGGTGAGAATTTTTTTTTTTTTTTTGCAGTTTATGGCCGGTGCTGGTTTTGAACTCGTCACCGCCGGTATACGGGGCTGGTGCCCTACTCCTTTGAGCCACAGGCGCCACCTCCCCCTTTTTTAATTAAATGGTACCTATATACATTAACGCAATCACAGGGTACAGTGTGTTGGTTTTATATACTATTTGGAATATTTACATCAAACTGGTTAACATAGCCTTCACCGTATTTTCTTCGTCACTGTCTTAAGACATTCTACACTTAGTAAATGTAACATGTACCCTTGTAAAATGCACCGTAGGTGTGGTCCTACCAATTACCCTCCCTCCAGCTATCCTCCCAACCCCCTCTCCTCTTTCCCCTTCTTCTTGGGCTATTAGGTTATAGCTTTCGAAGGAAAACTATATTGGTTTCCCAGTAGGGCTGAGTACATTGGATACTTTTTCTTCCATTCTTGAAATCCTCTGCTAAGAGTATGTTCCACTTCCATCCACATAAACACAGAAGAGGTAAAATCTCCATCTTTTTTAAGGCTGCATAATAGTCCGTGGTACGCACATACCACAATTTATTAATCTATTTATGGGTGGGGCATTTGGGTTTCTTCCATGATTTAGCAATTATAAATTGGGCTGCAATGAACATTCTGGTACAAATATCATTGTTAGAAAGTGCTTTTGGTCTTCTGGATACATACTTAGTAGAGGAATTGGAAGGATCAAATGGCTGGTCTAGTTTTAGATCCCTAAGTGATCTCCAAACATCTTTCCAAAAGCAATTTATTAGTTTGCATTCCCACTAGCAGTGCAGAAGTGTTCCCTTTTCTCCACATCCACGCCAACATCTCTGGTTTGGGGATTTTGTGACATGGGCTAATCTTACTGGAGCTAGATGCTATCTCAAAGTGGTTTTGATTTGCATTTCCCTGATGATTAAGGATGGTGAGCGTTTCTCATGTGTCTGCAGGCCACGCGCTGGTCTTCTTCAGAGGAGTTTCTCTTCCAGCCTCTTGTCCACCCTGAGACATTTGAGTTGTCTGTGGATTCTGGTTATTAAACCTTTTTCAGAGACATAATCTGCAAATATCTTCTCCCATTCTGAAGGCTGTCTGCTTGATTTACTGTGTTCTTGGCTGTGCAGAAGCTTTAGTTTGATCAGATCCCAGTCATGTATTTTTGGTGTTGCTTCAATCGCCTGGAGTGTCTTTCCCATAAAATACTCCCCTAGGCCGATTTCAAGTGTTTTCCCTGTATGTTCTTCTACTATTTGTATAGTTTCATGTCTTACATTTAAATCTTTAATCCGGTGAGAGTCTATCTTAGTTAATGGTGAAAGGTGTGGGTCCAGTTTCAGTCTTCCACAGGTCACCAGCCAGTTTTCCCAGCACCACTGAGGATTTAGTCTTCAGTCAACCTTCCTCACATGCCAGAGAACACCCTCAGTGGAGAAGCCCTGTGTCTGCAGAGACTGTGGGCAGCGAGTGTGCACAAGGATTTAGCCAAAAATCTAACTTCTCAAACACCTCACCTCACTCTCAGTGGAGAAGCCCTGAGTCTTCAGGGAGTGTGGGCAAGGATTTAGTCTTTAATCATCCCTCCTCAAACACCAGAAGATGCACATAGTATAGCAGCCCTGTGTCTGCAGGGACTGCGGGCACAGCTTCAGTGATACATCAACTGTACTCACACACAAGAGGACACACACAAGGCAGACACCCTATATCTGCGAAGAGTGTGTGCAGGGATTTAGCCAAAATTCTACCCTCTTCAAAGACCTGAGATCACACTCAGTGGAGAAGCCATCTGTCGGGAGGGACTGTGGGTGAGGATTTAGGCTTAAGTCACCCCTCCCTCACACACCAGAGGACACACTCAGTGGGGCAGCCCTGTGCCTGCAGGGGGTGTGGACATAGATCACTGGTAAGTCACCCTTCCCTACACATCAGAGGACACAATCAGTGGGCCAGCCCTGTGCCTGCAGGGAGCGTGGGCAAGGATTTAGTCAACTCACCTCACTAACTAGAAGACACATTCAGGGGAGAAGCCCTGTGTATGCAGTGAATCTGAGCCAATATTTAGTCTCACATCATCCGTCCTCACACACCAGAGGACACACTCAGAGATGCCCTGTGTCTGCAGGGACTGTGAGCACAGCTTCAGTGATACGACAACCCTCCTCAAACACAAGAGGGCACACACAAGAGAGAAGGCCTATATCCTCAAGGAGTGTGAGCAAGGATTTAGTCAAAAGTCATTCCCCACACTTAGTGGACAAGCCCTGTGTTTGCAGGGAGTGTGGGCAAGGATTTGTCTTAAGTCATCCCTCCTCACACACCAGGGGACACACTCAGGGGAGAACACCTGTGTGTGCAGGGAGTGTGGGCAAGGATTTAGCCAAAAGTCAACCCTCCTCAAACACCAGAGATCACACTCCGTGGAGAAGCCCTGTTTCTGCAAGGACTGTAGGCAAGGATATAGTCTTAAGTCATCCCTCCTCACACACCAGGGGACACACTCAGGGGAGAAGACCTGTGTGTGCAGGGAGTGTGGGCAAGGATTTAGCCAAAAGTCAACCCTCCTCAAACACCAGAGATCACACTCTGTGGAGAAGCCCTGTTTCTGCAAGGACTGTAGGCAAGGATTTAGTCTTAAGGACTGTAGGCAAGGATTTAGTCTTAAGTCATCTATCCTCACACCCCAGAGAACACACTCAGGGGAGCAGGCTTGTGCGTGCAGGGACTGCAGACACAACTTCAGTGATAAGCCAACCCTCCTCAAACACCAGAGGACACACACAAGGCAGACGCCCTATATCTCAGGGAGTGTGCCCAAGGATTTAGCCAAAGTCAGTCCTTGTCACATACACTCAGTGGAGAAGCCCTGTGTCCACAGGGAGTGTGGGCAAGGATTTTGACTTAAGTCAAATTTCCTCACCCATCAGAGAACACACTCAGGGGAGAAGCCCTGTGCCTGTACGGAGTGTGGGCAAGAATTTAGCCATGGGCCAAACCTCTACAGACATGAGAGGACACACACAGGGGGAGGAGTCTGTCATTTTCAAGAAAGGTGAGGAAAGTCATTAGTAATCCAATGGTACTTCCACAACCACAAGAACATGAACCTGGCCATAACACACCTCTCTCCCCTAGCTCTGAGAGGGCTTCAGAGAAAGCCTCTGACCCTTAGATTTCCCAAAAGCGTAAAGCGCAAACATACTAATTAAGCCAGGCGTCTTCAAACTGCAGCCCACCTAGGACGTTTATCCAGCCTGCTGGGTGTTTTTGCCACCACTGCCTGTCCTGCTTAGCAGCCGACGCATCCCAGGGCCAGCAGTCTGGCCCTCCGATGGTCTGAGGAACAGTGAACTGGCCCCGTTTAAAAAGTTTGAGGATCCCTGAATTAAACACATCCTCTACTTTCATGACTAGACACGAGGAATAAAGATAGTGGTGAGGGAGCCGTCAGGATTCGCGGGGTGCTGACTTGCTGTTTGCCATACTGATCCCATCTTGTCTTAAGGGGTGATATCTTGGCCGCATTTTCTAATAAATTTTTCTCCATGTATACCTGAAAAAAATAATAATAACAACATAGCAACACGTACTTACCACTCAGTATGTCCAAGTCCTGGGCTAAGGACTTAATTTTACTGAAGAGGAAAGTCAGTGAACAGTTAAGTGACTTGCCCCTAAGATAAACCCTCGAGTGAGGGTTGATTTTATGTGTCAGCTTGGCCTGGACATGGTACCCAGTTATTTGGTAAAATACTAGCCTGGATATTCCTGCAAGGTATTTTTAGATGTGATTAACATTCACAACAGTCGACTTTAAGTCAGCTTTCCCTCCATAATGCGGGTGGGCCTTATCCAGTTAGTCAAAGGTCTCAGCAACAAACGCTGACGTTTACTGAAAAAGGAATTCTGCCTCGAATGGGACACAGAAACTCCGCCCGGGTGTCCAGCCTTCAGGATCACAGCTGCCTGATTCAATCACCTGCATCTGTAGTGGGCCAGCCCACCTCCTCCCTATACCCACACCTACGCACACACACGTCTCCATACGCCCAGTATAATCAATAGGAGACACTCACAGAGTCATGCATCACTTAACATGAGGAACACACCCTAAGGCACATTGTTAGGTCACCTCATTACTGTTCAGTCACACAGTGCAATGCCAACAACCCAGCGGGCACAGCCCACTCCACACCTACCGAGTAGGTATTAATGGTACAGCCTCTTGCTGCGGCTTACAAAACTGTATGGCATATTCCTGTACTGAGTACTGTAGACAGCTAAAACACTATGGCAAATATCTGCGTATCTAAACATTAAAAACGAACAGTAAAAATACGGTATAGAATATTTTCAGAAACTGGTGCACCTGTACAGGCCACTTACCGTGAACAGAGCTGGCAGGGCTGGAAGCTGCTGTGGCAAGTCTGCCCCTGGGTGGTGAGTGTGCTGCCGCCTGAGTACCTTGGAGACTCTGGGCACTTAGGCTGCTGTAAATTTGTAAAATTTAGTTTATTATACATTTCTTACCTAAGTTTTTAAAACTTTTTCAACTTTTTGACTCTTTCGCAGTAACATTTAGCTTAAAAAAATGCATCTGTGCCTAAGTATTTTCTTTTTTATATCCTTACTCTATAAGCTATTTTATATTTTTTTAATTTTGTTTTTTACTTTTTAAGCTTTTTGTTAAAAACTAAGACTCAGACACCCACACACATTAGCCCAGGCCTACCCAGGGTCAGGATCGTCCGCTTCACTGTCTTCTGCCTCCACATCTTGTCCCATGGGAAGTACTCCAAGGCCAGTAACAGGCATGGAGCTGTCATCTGCAATGGCAGCAGGGCCTTCTGGATACCTCCTGCCTGAGGTTATTTTACATTTAACTTTTTTTGTGAGGAGGAGGAGCACACTCTGAAATAATAATTGGAAGTGTATAGTAAATGCAGAGCCAGCCGCAGCAGCATCCAACACCAAGGACTACGTGCTGGGTGTGACCGCGAGCGCTCTGCATCCATCTCACCCGCCCCTCGCACTGGGTGTGACTGTGAGTGCCTTTCACCCATCTCACCAGCCCCTCACACTAGGCGTCACTGCGAGCCGTCTGCGTCCGAGGGCACTACGAGTGCCCTGCATCCACATGCCCGGCCCCTGGAACTGGACATAACTACGAGCACTCTGCATCCACATGCCCGGACGCTCGTGCTGGAAGTCTCTACGAGCGCTCTGCGTCCACACGCCCAGCCCCTCGTGCTGGGAGTCTCTGCGAGCACTCTGCGTCCACATACCTGGCCCCTGATGCTGCGCGTGACTGCCAGCGCTCTGCGTCCACACGCCCGGACCCTTGTGCTGGGCGTGACTGCGAGTACTCCGCGTCCACACACCCGGCCCCTCGTGC
>CAUYTI010000877.1:0-10698 GCA_963575145.1 Galago senegalensis | reverse complement strand
CCCTGGGTAGAGTGCCGTGGCTTCACAGCTCACAGCAACCTCCAACTCCTGGGCTCAAGCGAGTCTCCTGCCTCCGCCTCCCAAGTAGCTGAGACCACAGGCGCCCACCACAACGCCCAGCTATTTTTTGGTTGCAGCCATCATTGTTGTTTGGCGGGTCCAGGCTGGATTCAAACCTGCCACCTTAGGTGTATGTGGCTGGTGCCTTAGCCACTTGAGCCCCAGGCGCCGAGCCAGAGGGAAAGATTTCTTAAAGAAGACCTCTCCCCCAAAAAAAAATCCCATAAAGGAAAGGATTGAGAAATTCGAGCAGATTAAACATGGAAACCTTGTCACTACAGATAAAATAAAAAGATAAGCCATAGACTCAGAGAAACATTTTCAAAGCAAAAGGATAGACAAGATATTTTTAGAACTTACCCAAAGCAAAACAAAAAAGGGCAAAACAACTACTGCATTAGGATCTAAGCATCCTAGTGAAGATGTGGGAACTACCAAGCCACTCATCACTAGTAGGGCAGATAAAAAAGTGTTGCTTGGGCTGGCATTCTTCCTTTCTTTCTTTGAGATCCTACACCATCCTCTGGCTCCTTTCCACCCCCCCCCCATCCTCTGGCTCCCTCTCCCCCCTCACCCCCTGCTCTCTGCTATCTTCTCCCTCTCTTTCTCATCTCTAACCCCCACCCTCTTCCTCCTCTCAGAACATCAAATAAATTTGCACTTTTATTTTCTAAAAAAATAATAATAATAATAATTTTTTAAATGTAGCTTCTTCAGACAATGGAATACGGCAATCAGTATAAAAATGTGAACCAAGCCAAAAAAAAAAAAAAACAATTTGAACCAAATTAAAAAAATTAAAATTAATTTGGTTTTCTTTTCTTTTCAATATTAAGAAAACGGTTGCGTTGCTAAAGCTATTTATCAAAGGAGAGCTATGATAACCCTTGTAAGATAGTTAAAATAATTGAAATACATTCAGAACAATGATACGTACGTCGTTACAGTTTATGTATACAGACATATTTAGGAAAAGTGCAAAAACATTCAAGGGTTCAATTCAAGCCGTCTTTAGGATGTTTACTTTCGGGGAAGGGAGAGTGGGGTGTGGGATTTCGGTTATACACGGTGGCCATAACGTTCGTGTGCAATTTTAAATTGCACACTATTTTAAATTGCACATAAACTGTGTGGCCACCCTGTATTTGGGAAGTTTTGTTAGTTGAAAATAAGAGAGATCTGAGGCAAATACGTTGAAATATTAACATTAAATATGGCTTGCGTGTCTGTTGTATTTTCTGTATCTTTGAAATATTCACAATTTTTTTTTTTTTTGAGACAGAGCCTCAAGCTGTCCCCCTGGGTAGAGTGCTGTGGCATTACAGCTCACAGCAACCTTCAACTCCTAGGCTCAAGCGAGTCTCTTGCCTCAGCCTCCCAAGTAGCTGGGACCACAGGCACCAGACACAACGCCCAGCTATTTTTTGGTTGCAGCCGTCATTGTCATTTTTGGCGGGTCCGGGCTGGGGATTCGAACCCGCCACCTTAGGTGTACGTGGCTGGCGCCTTAGCCGGTTGAGCTATAGGCGCTGAGCCAATATTCACAATTTTTTTGTTTTTGTAAAAGCAAAACATAATGCCTTTATGGTGGTGTAGGGGAGGAATAAACAGAAACTTTAAAAAAACAACTGAAAAGGCTCAGTGCCTGTGGTTCAGCAACTAGGGCACCAGACACATACTATGGAGCTGGTGGGTTCAAACCCAGCCCGGGCCTGCCAAACAATGACAACTACAATCAAAAGATAGCTGGGCGTCGTAGCAGGTGCCTGAGTCCCAGCTACTTGGCTGACCTCCCAAGTAGCTGTGATCCCAGCTACTTGGGAGGCAGAGGCAGGAGACTAGCTTGAGCCAGAAGTTGGAGGTTGCTGTGAGCTGTGAAGCCATGGCATTCTACCCAGGGGTCAGCTTGAGGCTCTGTCTCAAAAAAAAAAAAAAAAGAAATCTTTCCCTCACATGTTGTAAATTTATTCTGCAATAATTTTTTTTTCTAAAATTTCAAATTTAAGTAGCCCAATCTACTTAAATTCTACCCAAGAGAATCTTAAGAGATTCTCTTAAGCCCAAGAATTTGAGCTTGCTGTGAGCTGTGATGCTACAGCACTCTACCCAGGGCAACATAGTGAGACTCTGTCTCAAAAAAAAATAAGATACAATGTAGTCAATGGAGGGTGAAATACATCTTCATAAGCAACAAAGTTGTATTAGAAAAAGTGGCTTTTATATACAGGCTAGTGAATTTCCTAATACCAGACCCCACCAGTGCTGAGCCGACTTACCCAAGGTCATTGGCAGGGCTAGGAGGAGGCAGGTCTGTTTCTAAGGGAGCTGAGCTTGTGGGAGTAGCAGAGTGGACAAAATCTCGGCCAAAGAAGTAGGAGGAAGTGAGCAAAGATGAACAGCCGGAGCTGAGTGCCAGTGAAGATGCTTCCTAGAGAAGGAAATGTCAATTTGGAAAAGAGACACTCCCTAAAATGACTTACACAGTTTTAACACATGGAAACCCTCAACACAGCAGATTGGGCCTCAAGGTCAGCATTTAGGGGAAGCCGGCCGAATAAAGCTGTTTTTGTCATTCCTGTGCATCTGTCTAAACTTCTTAGGAGACACAAATGGGGAAAGGCAGAGAGAGCACTGGTCTTTTTCTGAGTTCAGATGTGCACCTGATAACACAGATACCATTCCTACCTGATTATTTTCAAACATTTGTGTTCATTAAGATCATTGGGTTTTCTCTAACTGATTTTTATCGTCTACTTAAACATAGATATTGTATGTGTTTGTAGGTTGCAGTTTGGTGGAAGATTTTGTTTGGAAGAAAGGGTTCCACTTTTCCACAGTGTTTAAAAACACCATGGGTGTTTGGCTTAGGCCTGCCATGCCCGCTGGCAGGGTGGGCAAGTGTCTTATGGACATAGTACTGCCATGAAGCTCTGTGGTCATCAGTGAGACTGGAAGTGGCATGATATACTGTACAAAAAGTCCACTTAGGCCCAGCCCTGAAGGCCAACCTTTTTGGCCGTGTTCCCCTTATAAAGGGAATTGTTCTGGAAAAAGTAGGAGTTGAGGCCAACTCTGTCATCAGGAAGCGTGTCAGGGTCCAGCTGATCGAGAATGGCAAGGAAATCACAGCCTTTGGACCCAGTGACGGTTGCTTGGACTTTATTGAAGAAAACGATGAAGTTTGGGTTTGGGGGATTTGGTTGAAAAGGTCAAACTGTTGGTGACGTTCCTGGAGTCTGCTTTAAAGGTGCCAACGTTGCTGATGTCTCTCTCTTTGCTCCATGCAAAGACAAGAAGGAAAGACCAAGAACATACATTGTGATGGTGAAAACACAGTAGTTAAAAAATTTCATACACCGGAAACTAATAACATGAATAAATGAGTGAAATAAAAACAGTGTGATCTGTGATTTCATACGTAGTGGTGGAATAGCCTCATGTGTAAAACACGACTTGGAATTCCTATCTTCCCTATCTGCCCTGAGGCGCAGACATAATGAACACAGAGAGACGTAGATAGAGGTAGACGTGATTATTATAGTCACGTGGCAGAATGTCGTTTGCCTACACAACGTCCACCTCGACTTCCCTGCTTTCTGTCTTACAAATCTTAATTTTATTCCAATATTCACCCTCTTCCCTCACGGCCAGGTGCTTCAGAACAAGAAGAGCTAATTCTCAGGTCCAGGAATGGAGTGACCTGATTTCTTGAAGCCAATAGTCATCCCCTACCTCCTGCCCATGATTGGTGTAGGACTGGGGAGTCAGCCTGATTCTGCCAAACACATTTGCCAGGAGACTTGTGAAAAGATGCCGGAATGTGGCATCCATCTTGTGACTCTGAGGTTACCCCTGCCAACACCCCTGAGAGCAGGAAAGGGAGAAATGAAAGAACTTGGATCCTTGATGATGTCTTTGAAAACCTCTATCAATCGGCCTGGGAAGATACCCTGTTTCTTTCTCTACATGAGTTAACCGTTTCCATCTTGCATGAGCCGGTTTGAGTGTGATTAATTGTTACTAGTTGCTGAAACATCCAAAAGGATAAGAAAATAAAATAAAACATGAAAAAAAGTTGAAAAGGGCAAGCCTAGCACATGAAACACAAGCTGTAAATAGTAGCTAAGATTATGATTATTCTCCCCCGACCTTGCTCCTCCTGTCTCCTCTCACCATCCTCCAACACATTTACAATGTAACCCAGATCAAACTACTTTCCTTCCTTATTCTGGTCACTCTTATTCCTAAGCAAAGCGACTATTCCCTGTAGTTACTATTAGCATAGAATGCAAACTTCATTTTTCTAAGTACGGTTCTTATTGCTCACTTGGGGAATTTAAGAACAAGGCTCCTATTCATAGTTCAGAAATTATGAATTATAGGTTAGGATTCACTCTGTTTAGTTATACCTACATTTTTTACTCTAATCAAAAAAAAAAAAAATCAAGAGTTATCATTCCAATAGATTACTTTCCAGCAGAAACTCCGCTATGTAGTACCACAAGTCAACCAAACGCCCATAGAATGCTAATGGAGCCGGGTGCAGTGGCTCATGCCTGTAATCCTAGCATTCTGGGAGGCCGAGGCAGGTGGATTGCCTGAGCTCACAGGTCTGCAACCAGCCTGGGCAAGAGCCAGACCCCATTTCTACTAAAAGTAGAAAAACCAGCTGAGTGTTGTAGTGAGCTCCTGTAGTCCCAGCTACTCCAGAGACTGAGGCAAGAGGATCACTTGAGCCCAAGACTTTGAGGTTGCCGTGAGCTAAGACACCACGGCACTCTATCCAGGGCAATAAAGTGGACTCTGTCTCAAAACAAACAAACAAACAAAGAATGCTAATGGAAAATACATCTTTTCAGATTCTTGACAGATTAAAAATAAGTTGAAACTTTCTGGTTTCTAAATTTTAAGAGTGGAGGACAAGACACACAAGATCACAAAGAGAGGAAGGAAATGATGCCAGAGAGACATTTTTTTTTTGAAATAAGAATATAGAAATCACGCAGATCCCCAGGGGAAAAAAAACTGATTTAATAATAACAGGTGACAGATCAATACGTAAAAACATGAACCCTTCCTTTTAACAGCCCCCCAAGTAGCTGAACGTCTTAGCAGCAATGGACCTGAGGAGAGATTCTCCACCTTAAGTGACACTTGCTTACTAAGGCAGAGACTCCCAAATGGGAGTGGAACGAGCTGTGTAAATGCAAAAAGCCACATGGGTGAACCTGGCTCGCCTCGGGTAGGACAAGGGACTCTCCTGGTAGCAATAATTCCTGTACAAACAAGTCCAGCAATCGCATTCTACTAAATGCTTCTAGGCAAGACGTCGGAAGCACAGAGCCTCCTCCCAAACTAGCATCTACAGAAGAGAGACAACTACCAAGATCAAAACAGAAACAAGTGACTCAAATGTGTCACAAGTATCTTCCTGAGAACGGAGAAAAATGTATAAACGAGAGCTGTGTGCAGAAAGTTCAAAGGACGCACAGAGCTAGAGGAAATATAAAGGACAAGTACACTTGGCTTTTATGGGGGCATGTTCTATAGACACTGGTTTGTTTGGGGGCATCAGCTGCTGAGAACTGGACATAAGCACAGACTGAGACACCCAGATGCTTCCCCTGGAATCTACGTTCTCTGTAGATTCTGTTTCTCTGTAGAAAGCTGTTTACCCATATTTTGCCATGCATAATGCACACCCAAACACCCAAGGGAAAAAAAAACTTTCATTTTAATTATTTTATTTTAATTTATTTGAGACAGAATGAAGAGGTCTGTGGCGTCACAGCTCACAGCAACCTCAAACTCTTGGGCTCGAGTGATCATCTTGCCTCAGCTTCCCAAGTAGCTAGGACTACTAGTGCCTGCCACAGTACCCAGCTAGTTTTTTTTTCTTCTAATTTTAGTAGAGATAGGGTCTTGCTCTTGCTCAGGCTGGTCTCAAACTCCTGAGCTCAAAAGATCCGCCAGCCTCAGCCCCCCCAGAGTGCTGGGAAGACAGGTGTGAGCCACCATGCCTGGCCTCCTTTTAATTTTTTAATTCAAATTATTATTTGTTTATATTTAGGTACTTGTTTTTATACTATTATAAAGGAATTTGTAGCATTTATTTTTTAGCATAGTTACACTTTTAATGCATAATTATAAATTAAAAAATTAAAAACATCTATATAGGTATAGAATTAGTGCTACCCAGGTACAATGCATATCCTTATTTCCCCCCTCAGAATTCTGGCCCTTATACATGGCAAAATACGGTATTACTCAACCCTATTAGGTTCTGGAAAATACACAGGTGAGAAATAAATTTTCATCTCTGGCAGTCCTTAATAGTTACGCTTCCTAGCCGTTTAGTAAGGTGTTTCTGCAAGTAATTGCCCCACAGGGAGTTTGTGGGAAGACAGGCACTTGAGCAAACACTACAAACCACCTAGCTTGTTCTGCGAGACAGAGCCGTTCTCTAACCTGGCCTTGCCTGGAGGCCCTGCAGGCAATTGGATTTCTTAAAGCTGAAATATACTCTAAAGCAAAACACAGTATTCTAGTAAAATAAACTAGAACCTTATTAACAGATCCCACCTGCATGAGGTTATAGGAGAAAAAGAAGAAAAGACTTATGTTTTGATGATAATTAACTAACAAAGAGTCTAAGAATCTTCTTCAATGACCACTGGCCTCTAAAGCATCTGACCTTGGAGAGCAGAAGTTAGACCCAAATTGATGCTGGTCTCTTACTACGTACTCTAACAGTTGGAGCAGACACCTCTGGTTACCTACCCAACATCCTTGAGGGCAAAGCTGACTTCATCTAAGTGATCTCCCCTGGGCCAGGCCTGAGCTCAGTGATGTGATTTGCCACCAAATTCTGATCCTTGAGACGTGAGAGGAAGTCAGTTCCAGGAATGCCTTGTTGGTATTTAAAAAGAGGCATCAGGAGATGGATGGCCCCCTTCTGCTTCTAAATATTGGCATGTGACGATGTGAGCCTCAACTGGTGACCACCCATGAGGGGAGCTAACCAACATAGAGGAAAAGATGGGCAGACTTGGACATTGAGAACATGTAAAGTCAGAGGATTAACCATGCGGCCAGCCCATCTCCAGGTCTCAAGTGATGTAAGAAAGCGCTGGGCACTTCAGCAGGGCTTCCCAGTACTCCAAGTTGAAAACATTGTGATACCAAAATCATGAGACTTCAGTGTGACTTATTCAAAGGTACAAATTATATCAACTGATTGAATACAAATAAAAATGTTTCCATTAAGGAAACTTCTCGCTGTCTCATGATCAGAAAAAGCAAAGGCAATTTCATCTTTGTGAGTTGTAAATGCCGTATCACATAACTACAGCCCTCCTTCTCTCCTCAAATTAACTCCTGATCATTCTTCAAAACCTCCATAAAGTCCTTTCCTGGATCTGTTAGGAACATTTCCTTGTTCCCTAATATTATTTCTGAGTACTTTGTAAACATCTACCAAACAGCACTGTAATTGTTTATCTGTGGCAATCCCATGTGAGTTCTCTGTAAAAGAGACAATGGCTTTATCCATCTTTATAGCCTTGACACTTAACACAGGGCCTGGCCCTTGATTGATGTGACAATATCAAGTTACAGCCCCCAAAATGTTTGACATTTCTTCCATTTCAAGGTAACTCCGTGCCCCTGCCTTTGAATCTGAGGACTTCAACCAGTAGAGTACAGCAGAAGTTATGCTATGTGGCCAGGCACAGTAACTCACTCCTGTAATCTCAACAACTTGGGAGGCCGAAGGGGGAGGATCGCCTGATGCCAGGAATTCAAGACCAGCCTGGGAAACATAGAGAAACCCCCATCTCTAAACAAAATTTAAATTAAAAATTAGCCAGGCATAATGGTACATGCCTGTGGTCCCAAGCTATTAGGAAGGCTGAAGCAAGAGGATCACTTGAGCCAAAATGAAAAGTGATGCTGTGTGACTCTGAGGCTAAATTATAAAAAGAGTCATAAGTTTTCGGCTGCTTCTCTTAAGATGCTCATTCTGGGGACTAACCCATCATGTAAGGAGTCCAGCCACTCCAAAGCTGCCATGCTGGAAAGGTCCTCCACCTGACAGCCAGCCTCGATGGACAGCCAAGGAGTGGGCGCCATCTTGGTTGTTTGGTCCCATCAAGGTTTCCAATGACCATACTCGTATGGACATCTGATTGCAACTGCAGAATATACCCCAGATAAAATCCAAACAAGATCTACCTAGCCAAGCCCTTCCTAAATTCCTGATCCTCAAACTCACAAGCAAAATAAAAAGGTTGTTCTAAGCCACTACGTTTTGGGGCCATTGTTTTGCAGCAATAAGAACCAAAACAGTTGGTACTAAATAAATACAGTAGAACCTCCATAGTTGACCACCTCCTTAAGTTGACCTAACTTTCATAGACGGGACATGTACCACATATACTGTAGGCCTAGTTCCTTATGTTGACCACCTCCATATGTTGGCCAGTTTGTTACAGTCCCTTGGGTGGTCAGTTTAAAGAGGTTTGAATGTATTTATTAAATTTATAAATGAAGTAAAAAAGAGACCTTCCTACCATTAAGAAAAAGTTCACTGGTAATGTTTATGGTCACAGGTACATTGCTATCATTCTGGCATTAAGAGTAAGCTATTATGTAGTTCCACTCATCCCTCAAAGGCTAGACATTACGCTTTTAGCTTCTACCTCATCTAACTCTCATGACCACTGAGGGACCATTATATTTGTTATTCCACACTTTAGGCACAAGGAAGTGAAATTCAAAGAGGCTGCAGGTTGCCTGCCCCCGTGGGTGGCATGTAACCGAGCTGGCTTCTCCCCAGACTGTGGAACCAATGCCTGCCTCCTCAATCCCTGCTACTTTGCACATAACCAGTATGGGGAAATGCTCAAATAGTTCAGTATTTCAATAGGTAACACCATGGTGTCAACCTAATGTCGTGGGCAAAAGACCAAACAGCCATATTCCAAAATGGCAGCTGCATGTAAAAGGAGCATCTGATTCCTCACTTTGCCTGATGTGGAATTTCTTAGCATAGGAATTTTACTAATACTAGTGACATGTATTATGTATGTTAAATTAAATATAATTGGCCGGGCGTGGTGGCTCACGCCTGTTGTTCCAGCACTGTGGGAGGTCGAGGCGGGTGGATCACCTGAGCTCAGCCAAGTTCAAGACCAGCCTGAGGCAGAGTGAGACCCCGTCTCTACAACAACAACAACAAAAAGACAGCCGGACCTCGTGATCCAGCTACATGGGGGGCAAGAGAACACTACAGGAGGAAGAAGTAAAAAAAAAAAAAATTCAAAGTAAGATAAGTTGAAAGCAAAAATAAAAAAAAAATTTAATTAAATATAATGATTATGATAAATACATATTTAATATATATAATATTACCATGATATGTATTAAAGTAAATGCGTTACATAAATAACATTTATTTTAGGAGAAACTTTATTGAATCCCATCCCTGAACTGCAAGAACTTAAATTTATATATATAATAGTTAAGGTAGTCAATACCAAAAAAAGTTACATGGCATTGGGCTTAAAAGACATAAAGAAACTCCAAAATTACAGTAGTGTTTTTAGTGGAGTCCCCAAAAGAAGAGGTGAGGGAGGAAAGTTTAACAAAAAGAAACCAGGGAATTATGCTACACAATTTATACCCCTTACAAATACAACACATAGCAAACTGTTTGACATTCATTTCATGCTAACTGTACAGAGAACTGTATCGTGTGAACTTCAAAAAGGAAGAAACGTAGGTGTCAAAGTTTTCCTGGATCTAGATCATACTTAAATCATAACCCTGAACAAAATGCACTGGGAGAACGGGCATGTTGACGAAATGACATGGCTTGGAAGTTAATTTCTTTCACATAGCAAAAGGCAGCTGACACTGTGGATGTCGCTCTCCACCTCCCATCACCAGCGTTCCCCAGAGCCTCACTCTTACCACTTCTCTGGCAGCAAAGAGTGGCCAAATGACAGGTTCAGACCAGTGTAGAGGAAGTTAGCCAACAACCTTCAAGTAAGAGTTTTCTTTCCCAATGGGGGTAATGGACAGTCCTGCCTTTCCTCCAGCCTTGGGCACTCCCTCATATGATGATGAAGTGGTGGGTGGCCCCATGTAACCAAAGGGGAAACCAAGGGCCTAGAAGCCCACCTGCAGGCTTTGAGTCACAAAAGGAACCAACAGAAAAATTCCTTCTTCTGGATTAATTGATATATTACATGTCCCTCTGGGCTAAGCCAGTTTTACTTAAGAGGTCTCTCTACTGAACCTGAAAATTCCCAAACTGGTGCAAAACACATCCTATAATGAGAAATTCAACACATCCTATAGGCTCGGTGCCTATAGCTCAACCGGCTAAGGCGCCAGCCACATACACCTAAGGTGGCAGGTTCAAATCCCCGGCCTGCACCCGCCAAACAACAATGACGGCTGCAACCAAAAAATAGCCGGGCGTTGTGGCGGGCACCTGTGGTCCCAGCTACTTGGGAGGCAGAGGCAAGAGACTCGCTTGAGCCCAGGAGTTGGAGGTTGCTGTGAGCTGAGATGCCACAGCACTCTACCCAGGGGGACAGCTTGAGGCTCTGTCTCAAAAAAAAAAACAAACAC
>CAUYTI010000876.1:0-11212 GCA_963575145.1 Galago senegalensis | reverse complement strand
CATTTTTACATTTTTTTCATATAAACACCTAGACTTAGTGTCTTTATCACAGTCTGTAAAGTTATGAGGCTTCTACAGATGACAGCAACCTCCACTTCTTGTGTTTAGGCGATTTTCTTCTCTCAGCCTCCTGAGTAGTTGAGACTAGAGGTGCAAGGTATAAGTCCTGGCTATTATTTTTACTATTGACCATGGATCCAGTTTTGAAAATTTTCTCCTAGATTAGAGGTCAACAGGAGAAACTATTGTCTTGTCAGGAATTTTTTTTTCTAAAACCCCTATTATTTAAGAATTCAGATTTTACACAACTATCGCCAGTTAGTAACTTACATTATTTTAGTGTTTCTAAACTGTCGGCTCTTTGAATTCTTGACCCAAGTCAGCTTTCTATGAATACTAAAATATCAAGATTATACAAACCACCTTTTTTGTTACCCTTTACAATCTGGGCAAATATTACCTTGCCCCAATCAGTTCAAGATCAGGGCGAGACGTCTCTGGACCATCCCTACCCATAAGATCAACTGGCAGTCTCCTAAGGAACCAATTGTAAATGAACTTGACTTGACTCATTGTCCCAACCTCCTTCCAGGGACCACAATTAATCTTCTAGTTTATGTAGTCCTGTATTCCATCTGCCTACTGACCTTTCCTCATAATTACACTCTTGGAAACTACCTTGTAAAATTTCTTTTCTTTTCCTTTCCTTTCCTTTCCTTTCCTTCCTTCCTTCCTTTCTTTCTTTCTTCTCTTTTTTTCTTTTATTATGTCTTAATTTTATTATTATTCATGACACTGACTCTCACTCTTCTCCAAAGTTATATTGTCCATGACCTCAGTGTTGAAAACAGTGACATCTAATTTTCCAGTTTAAGTGATCCTTCTGCCTCAGACTCTTGCGTAGCTGACAACTATTGGTAAAAGATACATCATTTGATGACCCTTTCTATTTTATTAGAATCTGGGTGGGAGATCAGGAATTAGAATGTCTTTCTTTGTCTCTAGAATGTCTTTGCTCAGCTTTGTCTCTAATGTGGAAGCTCAAGGGATCTACCCAGTTTGGTTGCCCAGAGTCTAGAAATATTGTAGTTATGTGTGGGATAAGTCACTGAGTTCTATTTAAGAAATGAGCTTAGTGGGGACTTTGAGGACTGTCCATCCTCAGGCCTCAGTGACACATATGGAGTATGTCAGAACTGCTTTACATACTCGTGGGGAGAGATCACCACAACTATTCATGGATCATTTTTATCCTTATCAGGTTTCATTAATTATTGTGTATTATACATATGATCCAAAATAACTCTACAATGTACATTGTGGTAAGGAAGCCAAAAGTTTAGACACACCTAGCATGGAATTCAGGATTGATGAAAATTTAAAAATAGGGCAATTTTTACCATGATTATCGTAAATAACTGTATTTATGGAGTACACTACTGTACCCAGTACCTCATCATATTTCAAAATGGAACTTTCAGTGAGACACTTACTGTCTAAATAAAGCCTATTCTAGAGAATGAAATAAAACTTCATGAAAAGTAGAACTGGGAATTGTGACTGTGACGTACCTTTTATGTCAGACAAATCATTGATCATTGGGCTCAATTTCTTGTTCTGTAACATAACACGGAAGCACTAGGTTAAACCACACTCTTCCAATTTATTACATATCCATGACTTAAAAATGATACAGTGGGTTGTTGAATATTATTTCCATGGTTAGAATAGAAAATTTAGGAAGTAGGAATTCAGTGTGGAGAAAATAACTCTGCTCTTTGTAACAGTTTGAACCAAACAACAAATCCTTATAGTAACTATGCATGTTTAGTAGGAATAAGATTAAGCTTAATGATGATAATCCAGGCCATAACCCATTGTGATGTCAACCATGGTGACTGTAGTGTCTTGATCCTGGTATGTCATGGTATCCAGAATTCTGCTCAAAGACACTCACTGGACTTTTCTGCTTACTTCAGCTGGTGTCTTGCAAGTATTTGATCCAGGACATTTCTTAGCCCTTCTTCCACAGAAAGAAAAGTGAGCTCCCATTTGTGTCTTATTGGTTGCATTTATGGCTGAGATTCCAGTCACTAGACTGACACAACAGTGGAGGTTTTGTTCAGCAGTGAGACTCAAGTTTTATTCTAGATAGTAAAACTGCATAGAGACACTTAAGTAGAATGCTCTTTCTTCTTCTATATTTTTATTTTAGAGAAAGAGTTTCAATTTGTCACTCTCAGTAGATTGCTATGCCACCACATATCACAGAAAACTCCATCACCTGGACTTAGGCTGTTCTTTTGTCTCAGCCTCCCCAGTAGCTTGAAATACAGTTGCCCACCTCAATGCCCAGCTGTATTTTGTTGCAGATTGTCTAGGATCATTTTCAAACTCGCAAGCCTTTTGTGAGTCATCACTTCAGACAAGGAAGATGGGATGGAATATTTTTCAAACTAGGTTTTGTGACCAGGGGTAGTTCTTCATGCCTCTCATATTGGTAATTTTGGAGGCCCAGTCAGTTATCTAAGCTTCTGAATTGGACACCAAGCTCAGAATTAGTGCAATAACCATCTCTAACGAATAAAAAAAAAGACTGGATTTTATGCAGCCTCCTGGCATGCCAGCTGAGGAAATAAGTTTGCTTGATAAGAACACATGAAGTTTGCTGTGAGCTATATGACAAGGTACTCTATCAAAGTCAACAAAAAAGACTCTGTTTCAGTAGAAAAATGGAGAAAACCTTATTTATTGCAGTTACTTCTCATTTTTTTATTTTTTTGTTATTGAGACAGACACTGATTTTAATTACCACCCTCCATGAAGATCTACAGAACACAGAAACCTCCAACTCTGGGTTTAGGCAATTTTCTTCTCTCAGCCCCCTAAGTAACTGGGACTAAAGGTGCATGCTACAATGCCTGGAAATTATTTTTACTTTTTTCTATGGATATAGTGTTGAACATTGTCCTGTAGATTAGATTTTAACTGGAGAAATTATTCTTTCATGAGGAAAGATTTTTTCTACAACCTCTATTAGTCAAGACTTCAGATTTTGCGTGACATTGAACCTTTGGTATCTTAGATTCTTGTAGTCATTCTAAACTCTCCACACAGTGAATTATTGACTTAAGTCAGGTATTTTTATGCACACTATAATATCAAGATTATACACTGCACCACTTCTGTTGCACTTTGCAATCTGGGGCAATATTCCCTTGCCCCAATAAGTCCAAGACCAGAGACCAAATATTTCTGGACCACCCCTATCCATAACATTAACTGACAGTCTCCTAAGAAACCAACTGCAGATGAACTTGACTTGACTCATTGTTTCCTCCTCCCTCTGGGGACCACAATAAATCTTTTCCTTTATATAGTCCTGTATTACATCTGCCTATTGACCTTTCTTTGTATTTTCCCTCTTGGAAACTGTACCTCACAAAGTTTGTTTCCCTTCCTTCCTTCCTTCCTTCCTTCCTTCCTTCCTTCCTTCCTTCCTTCTTTCCTTCCTTCCTTCCTTCCTTCCATCCTTCTTTCAGTTCTTCTTTTCTTCCTTCCCTCCTTTGTCTTGCTTCCCTCTCTCCTTACCTGCCTCTCTTTCTTTCTTTCATTTATTTTCATGAGACCTACTCTCTGTCTGTTTTCCAGACTAGATTTTCCATGATTTCAGCTTGCACACAATGACATTCAACTTTTTTATTGAAGTGATCTCCCTGTCTCAGCCTCTAAAGTACCTGTAACTAAAGGTAAGTGATACAACACCTGAATACCATTTCTATTTGAGTAGAAACCCAGTGGAATATCAGGGCTGAGGTTTTCTTTCTGGTATTCAGCGTGGCGTCTAACATGGAATCTCAGGGGATCTGCTCAATTTCCCTGCCCACAGAATTGAAATATTGTAGTCATGTGTGTAATGGGTCATTGAACTCTACCTAAGAAAGAAGCTGATCGGGTACTTTGAGAATTGTTCAATCCTCAGGCATCGGTGTCACATATGGCATATGTGAGGATTATTTTGCATATCCGGAGGGAATAGCATCACAACTAGGCATGGATCTCCTTTATTTTTAACAGAATCCATTAGTTTTGTGTATTATGCATGTGATTCAACAAAAATCTTCAACATTTATTATGGCCAAGAAGCCAAACCTTTAGACAGGCATACCATGATATTCTAGATTGATGGAAATTTATACATAGGCTGATATTTCCCATAATCATCATGAATAACTGCGGGTAAGTAGTACATTATTGGACAAAGAGCCTCATAAGACATCAAGAAGGAACCTTTAGTGAGACTCCTACCATCTGAGTTAAGCCTGTTCTAGAGAAAGAAGTAAAACATCATTTAAAGAAGAACTAGGAATTGTATCACGTAGATTTTCGGTCTGTCAAATCACTGTCTGATCATTGGCTCGATTCCTTGTTCTACAACTTCCAAAAGCAACACTAGGTACAAAGCACACTCTTCCCTTTGATTACAAATCTGTGACTTGAAAAGGAAAGGATGGGTTGTTGAATCCCTTGGCCATGTTTTCAAAACAAAATGTAGGAAGCAGGAATTGAGTGTGGATAAAAGAACCCCATATTTGTAACAATTGAAACCAACAACAAATCTGAGAGCAACTAAGCATGCTTAGCCAAAATAAAATTAAGTTTAAAGATGTTAACCCAGGGCAACAGCCCTTGTGATGTCATCCATGGTGACTATATAGTTACTTCCACCTGGAATATCATGGGATCCATGCTTCTGGTCAATGATACTTGCTGGACATTCATGCTCATTTCAGCTGGTGTCCTGCAAGTGTTTGATCCAGGACATTTATTTATTTATTTATTTATGTATTTATAGAGTCAGAGTTTCACTTTATCAACCTTGGTATAGTACCCTGTCATCACACACAGATTACAGCAGCCTCCAACTCCTGGGCTTAGGTTATTCTTCTACCTCTGCCTCCCAAGTAGCTGGGACTACAGGGGTCTGGCTCATTTTTGTTGCAGTTTGGCTGGGGCCGGGTTTGAACCTGCCAACCTCCTCATATAGGACCAGGGCCCTACCCACTGAACCACAGGTTATGCCACAATCCAGGACATTTCTTAGTCCTCCATCCACAGACAGAGAAATTATCTCTCATTTGTGCCTTAGTGATTACATTAATAGCTGATAGTCCAGTCAATAGGTTGATACAACAGTTGAGATTTTGTGCAGGAGTGAGGCTCAAGCTGCATTCCAGATGGTAAGACTGCATAGAGACCTTTAATTAGGAAATTCTTTGTTTTATGTATTTATTTATTTATTTTGAGACAGAGTTACATTTTGTCACACATGGTAGAGTTCTGTGACATCACAGCTCACAGATTCCTCTATCTCCTGGGCTCAGGCATTTCTTTTGCCTCAGCCTCCACAGTAGCTTGAACAATAGTCTCCTTCCTCAAAGCCCAGCTATTATTTGTTGCAGATTGGCTGGGACAATTTTAGAACTCAACACCCTCATGGTGAGCCACCATTTCAGACATTGAAGATGGGATATTTTTTAAAGTAGTTTTTGGGGCCATGGGGTGGTTCTTCATGCCTCTCATCTTGGCAATTTGAGAGACTCACTCTGTTGGATTGTCTGA
Source organism: Galago senegalensis (assembly GCA_963575145.1). NCBI lineage: Eukaryota > Metazoa > Chordata > Mammalia > Primates > Galagidae > Galago > Galago senegalensis. Next base: position 5,590 of record CAUYTI010000876.1, on the reverse strand, counting down.
GCTTCTGAATTGTAGACAAGCCTCAGCACTAGTGAGATTACCATCTCTGTAGAATAAAAAAACAGCTGATACTATGCAGGCTCTGGCATGCCAGCTGAGGGAAAGGTACACTTGAAATTTGCTGTGATCTATGATACCAAGGTACTCTACCAAAGGAAACAAAGAAAATATTCTGTCTCAATAAATAAATGGAGAAAACATTTGCTTGGAGTTACTACTCATTTTTACATTTTTTTCATATAGAGACAGTGACTTACTTTATTCATCACTCTTTGTAATGCTCTGAGGCATATACAGATCACAGCAACCTCCAACTCTTAGGCTTAGGAGATTTTCCTTTCTTGTCCTCCCAAGTAGCTGGGATTACAGGTGTAGGCCACAACCCTCAACTAGTATTTTTACTTTTGATCACAGATCTAGCATTGAAAATGTTCCTGTACATTTTCTATTGAGGGGATTAATATTCTCTCATAGGGAAATTCTTTTGCTACAACCCCTATTACTCAATACTTCAGATTTTACACAACTGTGCCCTTTGGTATCTTAGATACTTATAGTACTCTAAACTGCCAACACAGTGAATTGGGAACTCAAGTCTAGTTTTTTATCCACACTAAAATATGCAGATTCTACTCTCCAGCCCTTCTTTTGTACATGGTAGAGTTCTGTGACATCATAGCTCACAGATTCCTCTATCTCCTGAGCTCAGGCATTTCTTTTGTCTCAGCCTCCCAAGGAGTTTGAACAATAGGCCCCTTCCTGGCTATTTATATTGACCTAGATTGTACTTCTCAAACTGGGCCAATATAAACTTGCCCCAATCAGTCCAAGACCAGGGATAAGACATCTCTGGATGACACCTACATCAGATCAACTGGCAGTCTCCTATGGTATCAAACAGAAATAAACTTGTCCTGACCCATTTTTACTGCCTCACCTTGGGGACCACAACAAATCTCCTTTATTTACTCCTGGATTCCATTTGCCTATTGACCTTTCCTCATAATTTTGATCTTGGAAATTGTATTTAGCAAAATATTCTTCTCTTTCTCTCTCTCCTTCCTTCCTTCCTTCCTTCCTTCCTTCCTTCCTTCCTTCCTTTCTTTCTTTCTTTCTTTCTTTCTTTCTTTCTTTCTTTCTTTCTTTTTTTTCTTTTTCATGAAACAGACTCTCACTCTATTCCCCAGGCTAGAATGTCCATGATCTCAGCCTTTCACACAATGATATACATCTCTTCAGATGAAGTGATCCTACTGTCTCAGTCTCTGGAGTAGCTGTAATAATTGGTAAGAAATGAAAAACTTGACTAACCTTTCTACTGGAGTAGAAACCAAGAGGCAGATCAGGGCTGAGGATGTCATTCTCCCCCTCAGCCTTGTCTCTAAAATGAGAGCTCAGGGTATCTCCCTAATTTTTATGCCTAGAGCATCAAAATATTGTAGTCATTTGTGAGATAAGTAATTGAGCTCTACTTAAAAATGATCTGTTTAGGTACTTTGATGATTGTCCAATCCTCAGGCTTTGGTGACATGTAGAGAGTATGTCAGGACTGTTTTACATGTTCGTGGTGGGAGATCACCACAAATATGCTTTGAATTTCTTTTACCCTTATCAGATTTCATTAGCTATTGTGTATTATATATGTGATCCAATATAACTCTTCAACTTAATTTATGGTCAAGAAGCCAAACTTTATACATATCCAGTGCATAATTCAGGATTGATTAAATTTAAAGATATACTGATACTTCCTGTGATCATCATAATTAACTGCTGGTACATAGCACACTTCTGGACACAGAAAGAGGATTTCAAGAGGAAACCTTCAGTGACACATTTATTGTTCCAAACAAGCTTATTCTAGAAAAAGAAGTAAAGAATCTTGAAATGTAGAAATAGGAATTGTGTGATGTATCATTTAATTCTCTTATCTTAAAAAAAATAAAAAAAATTGTCTGATCATTGGATTTGATTTCTTCTTCTATAACATCCCAGGGCAGAACTAGTTATAAAACACATTTTTTCACTTGATTACAAATCCATGACTTGAAAAGGAAGGATGGGTTGGCCATAGTTACAAAATAAAATTTAGGAAGCAAGAATTGAATGTGGAGTAAAGAACAATATACATTGTAACAGTTTTAACCCCAAAACAGGCCCTGACAGCAACTACACATGCTTAGCAGGAATAAGATTAAGCTTAAAGATGGTAAGCCAGAGCAACAACCATTCTGACATCATTCAGGGTGAGCATGTAGTAACTTCATCCTGGAATGTTGTGAGATCCAGGCTTCTGGTTAAAAATAATCCGTAGCATTTTCTGCTCAGAGCAGCTGGTGTTCTGCAAGTGTTTGATCCAGGACATTTTTTCTCCCTCCATCCACAGACAGAGAAGTGATCTCCTATTTGTGCTTTATTGATTAGATTAATGGGTAACCAGTCACTACCTAACACAACAGTTGAGATTTTGTACAGAAGTGAGACTCAAGCTGCATTCCAGGTGGTCAACAGCATAGGGACACTTAAGACTTAAGTAGTACATAGCATACTTTTTCTATATCTATATAGACTCATTTCTATTTTTTGTTTTTTTGGTGACAGAGTTTCACGTTGTCATTCTAGGTACAGTGCTTTGCCATCAAAGCTCACAGAAACCTGCATCTTTGGGGCTCAGGCATTTACTTTGCCTCACACTCCTTAGTAGATTGAACTATAGGTGGCCAAATAAATGCAGAGGTATTTTTTTGTTGAGGATTGGCTGGCATCATTTTCAAACTCACCAACACCATTGTGAGCCACCACAATAGATATCGAACCTGGGCTATTTTTTAAAATATGTTTTGTGGCCAGGGGTGGATTTTCATGTCTTTCATCTTGGTAATTTGGGAGACCCACCCTAATGGATTGTCTGAGCTTCTGAAGTGGAGACCAATCTCAGCACAATTGAGATACTCATCTCTGAAGAATAAAAAATGGATAGATGTTATGCAGCCTCCTGACCTGATAGCTGAGGGAATAGGGAACAATTGAAGTTTGCCTTGAGTTATGATACCTGAGTACTTGACAAAAGGAAAAAAAAAAAAAGAGAGAGAATACTTTGTTTCAATAAATAAATGCAGAAAAAATATTTTTAATGAGGTTACACCTCATTTTTAACCTTTAAATATATATACAGATAATTTATTTATCACACTCAGTAAAATTCTGTGGTGTTGACCTATCACATCAACCTCCAAATCTTGGGCTTAGGCAATTTTCTTCTCTCAGCCTCCCGAGTAGCTGGGACTACAGGTGTACACCACGATGACTGGCTAATATTTTTAGTTTTTCCATGAATCTAGTGTTGAAAATTATCCACTAGATTAGACATCACCTGAAGAAATTATTCTGTCATAGGGAAATATTTTTCATACATCCACATTTAGTCAAGAGTTCAGAATTTACACAACTCTACATAGGGACACTTAAGACTTAAGTGAATTAGATTTAAGTCACTTTGGTGAATTAGATTCTTTTAGTCACTCTAAACTGCCCATACAGTGAATTCTTTACTTAGGTCAGGATTTTTATGCACACTAAAATATTCAGATTATATATTCCACTTATTCTGTTGTACTTTTCAATCTGGGCTAATATTCCTTTGCCCCAATCAGTCCAAGACCAGAGATCAGACATCTCTGGATGACACCTAACCATCAGATCAAATGGCAGTCTTCTAAGGAACTAACTGCAAATGAACTTTTCCTGACTCATTATTACCTCCTTCCACTGGGGACCAACATAAATCTCCTTTTGTATGTAGTCCTCTACTCCATCTGCCTACTGATCTTTCCATGTAATTTCAGTCTTAGAAATTGTAAATAGCAATCTTTCTTTCTTCTCCCTTCCCTTCCCTTCTCCTTCCTTCTCTTCCCTTCCTTTCCCTTCCATTCCCTTCTCCTTCCTTCCTTCCTTTCCTTCCTTCCTTCCTTCCTTCCTTCCTTCCTTCCTTCCTTCCTCCTCCTTTCCTCTCTCTCTCTTTCTCTCTCTTCTTTCTTTCTTTCTATCTTTCTTTCTTTCTTTCTTTCTTTCTTTCTTTCCTTCCTTCCTTCTTTCTTTCTCTCTATTTCTTTCTTTCTGCATTATTTTTTTATGAGATTAACTCTCACTCTGTTCCCCAGACTAGATGGTCCATGACATCCACCTTGCACACAATGACAATCAACTATTGGATTGAAGTGATCCTCCAGCCTCAGTTTCTCGATTACATGTAACAACAGGTTAGGGATAAAACACTTAACTACCCTTTCTGTTTGAGTAGAAACTTAGTGGGAGATCAGGTCTGAGTTTGTCTTTCAGTTGTTCAGCCTTGTCTCTAACAAGGAAGCTCGGGGGATCTGCCCAATTTGGCTGAGGAAAGCATTGAAATATTGTAGTCATGCATGGGATAAGGAAATGAGCTTATCAGGGACTTTGAAGATTATCTAATCCTCAGACCTCCATGAATCACAGGTAGTCTGTCAGCAGTGTTTTACATATGTGTCGTGGGAGATCACCACAACATTGTATATATCATTTTTTTTATTTTTGTAATGTTTCATTATTTATTGTGTACTATACACATGATCCAAAATCATTCTTCAATGTGCACTGTGACAACTAAGTGAAAAGTTTGACACACCTAGCATAGAATTCAGCATTGATGAAAATTTAAAGTTAGACTGATATTTCTCATGATTGTCATAAATAACTGCAGGAATAGGGTACACTACTAAACACAGTGTCTCACCAGATTTTGAGTGGGAACCATCAGTGAGAAACCTATTGTTTGAAACAATCCTATACTAGAGAAAGAAGTAAATCATTCATGAAAAGTGGAACTAGAAATTGTGTTATGTATCATTTAGATTTGTCAAATCTTTGTCCAATTATTGGGCTTGATTTCTTCTTCTATAATATCACAGGGTAATACTTGGTATAAACAACACTCTCCCATTTGATTACAAATTTATGACTTTAACAGGAAATGATATATTGTTGAACACCTTGGTTATTATTACAAAACAAAATTTAGAAGCAGCAATTGAGTTTGGGGAAATGACAAATGCACACTGTACCAGCTTGAATCAAAAACAAATGAGGACAGCAACTATGAATTCTTAGCATGAATAAGATTAAGCTTAAAGACGGCAACACATGTCAACGCCTATTGTGATATCATCTATGGTGACCATGTAGTGACTTCATCCTTGTATGTCAAGCAATTAAGGCTTCTGGTCAAAGATATTCACTGCACTTTTCTGTTAACTTCAGCTAGTGTCTTGAAAATGTTTGATTCAGGACTGTAGAGGATGCCAAGAACCAAATGACTTCTGAGCAAGAGGATTTTCAGCTGGGAGCTGGACTCTCTTGCCGTTTGTCTGCAGGAGTTCCTTATGGATAAAGAGCCCAAGCCTTCAGCTCATAATCATTTTTAATTACTCTCCTAACCTGTATTGTTCTGTCTCACTAAAAGTCAAGTGCGGAGGTTGCTTTGGGCTACTGTGCAAAGAAGGACTAACCCATCTCCTACAAGCTTGTACTTCTAAATGGTGTCACCCCTGTTTTTTTT
>CAUYTI010000873.1:0-19636 GCA_963575145.1 Galago senegalensis | reverse complement strand
TGGTCCCAGCTACTTGGGAGGCAGAGGCAAGAGACTCGCTTGAACCCAGGAGTTGGAGGTTGCTGTGAGCTGTAATGCCATGGCACTCTACCCAGGGGGACAGCTTGAGGCTCTGTCTCAAAAAAAATAATAATAATAATTATAGTAAAACATAAATGACAATTCCAAATCTTCTCCCAGAGCAATGGACACCAGATATTTTTAATTGTCATTTATAAATGGAACCAGAAGGGAAGAAGGGAAGACCAATGGGAAAAGTAAGTACATGCTACATGTCAGACCATCTTGTGTAATCTTCACAACAAATTATAAGGTAGGTGATAATGCTCTCATTTTATAAATGAGCTCATTTAGACTTAAAAAACAAAGTTGTTTGCACAAAGTTACACATGTATTGGGGCCCTTGGCAGGATCCACTTCCAGGCCTATCTGACTTACAAAGCCTAGACCCCTAATCACAGTCCTATACTGTCTCTGTAGAAGGCCTTAACCCCTCCACAGTCCCACTCTCTGGTTTCACAGCCCTCCACTAGTCCATGAAATGCAATGTTTAATGATGACAGAAGAATCTTCTCATGCCTGATCCCAGCCTTGATGATCGTTTAACACACAGTCACATCAAGGTCACCATAGGAGCAGCCAGGGGCAACAATGAATCCTCCTTACATTTTAAAAGGCTTTTTCAGGCTGGGTATAATGGCTCACATCTGCAGCCCTAATACTTTGGGAGGCCAAGTCGGCAGAATCACTTGAGGTCAAGAGTTTGAGACCAGCCCAGGCAATAGAGAGAGCCTATCTCTACAAAATTTGGCAAGGACAATGGCGTGTGCCTGTAGTCCCAGCTACCTGAGAGGTTGAAATAGGAAGATTGCTCAAGAGTTTGAGATTGCAGTAAGCCATAATCATGCCATTGCACTCCAGCTCAGGGAATATAGTAAAACCCTGTCCCCACCTCATCCCCCCCTAAAAGGCTTTTTTCATTAAGAAAAATCACATTTTTTGGCTCAGCACCCATAGCACAGTGGTTACAGCGCCAGCCACATACACAGAAGTTGGCGGGTTCAAACTCAGCCCAGGTCAGCTAACCACCAATGACAACTGCAACAAAAAATAGCCAGGCATTGTGGCAGGCACCTGTAATCCCACCTATCTGGGAGGCTGAGGCAAGAGAATCACTTAAGCTCTAGAGTTTGAGGTTGCTGTGAGCTGTGATGCCATAGCACTCTACCAAGGGAGACGGAGTGAGACTCTGTCTCAAAAAAAAAAAAAAAATCAAATTTTGCCTCCTTCCTTTGTTGTAAACCTGAGTAAGGAAAGCTCAAAAGACGTGCTAACTGACAAGATTCTGGCTCCCTGCTGTAAAGGACATACAGAGTGTTCTTAGCTGGCAAGTCACTGTCAATTTACCTCTCCATTTGTCAGCCAAAATTATAAACCCACAGAGTGAAATGACTTTGTGCAAAAGTCAGATTTTCCCCTTGCTCACAGAAATGATCAGAGCCAAGTGAATAACAATGCTAACATCCGACTGCTGTACTGGAATCTGGTTCACGACTACCTGGACACCTGCTTCACATGGTTTCCAGCAGCTAATTGGTCTAAGACTTCTTTACTCTTCTAACAGGCGCAGAGATTTAAGAAATTTCTAGGAAAAGAATTCTAATGCATGCCCTTCAAATAACTATAATTTGGTAAGAAATAACTTTAATTATTTCTTAATCCTTAAAATATGAAGTGCAGTATTTGAGTGAGAACCACAAGGAGATATGTGTCAGAGAAACGCAATGAATTATAGTTTACAGATGGTAAAAAAAGATCCCCAGAGAAATTGCGTGATTTATGTGCTCTTGCAGTGAGAGTCCAAAATTTGAACTCAAAGCTGTCAACACTCAGCTTTGTGATTACTTCCTAGGAAATTATGCTTCTCACAAACCAGCGTCCTACCAGGATCCTAAATTCATTCTCGCCAGGATGTCTGAATAGACTGAACCATCTATATCCATTCAGAAGTTTAAGTGCGAGTGTTTTGCTGTCAGAATATTAACCCTAACATGATTCATCTACTCTCTATCAAATGGAGTACCAATTTCTTTCTTGTTTCCAGTTTTAATCCATCACACCTGTCATCCAAAGCATTTTTTAAAGCACAGTGACTTCAAACACACGTCAAAGAGAGTTTCACTCGCCAACACAAGATTTTATCTAATATTTAGTTAATCTTGCAGATGAAGACCCCCAAAAACATTTAATTTTGAGCAGAGTATGAAGCTAATCTTAATTCCATTAAATTAAAGGCAAACGAGCTAGCAATTTTGTTATGTCAATGAGCCATTGTGCTTGAAATTTCTACAGGATTAAACTCTACTGCTAGAGGTTGACATAGAATGGATGAACTTTCTGAGCACTTTTTCTTAAGCGATCCAGACCCTACCAAAATTTCACCATTATCAGCCAACTACATGTGAAAGAAAATCTGTGCAACCACATGATAGGTCATTTTTCCCTGTTCCAGCAGCAAACCAAGTACAGAGAGGCAAGTATCTCTACATTTTTCAGACACCATAGAGGTTTCACTTAAAGACAAAGGGCAGGATTGCCCGGTCCCTAGGAGCCAACCAGGCAAACACAGTTGCCAAGCACATATCAAAGTGAGGGAATTAGTTTTCACCTAACACACTGGATCCAATGTCTTGCCCAAATTCAGTGCTTGAAACCAGTCAAGTTGGAAATAATGGGAGTATGGCCATTGGAAAAAATAATATAAACAAGCCCATATAGTGAATAATTCTAAATCCAGATCTCAAATTTTCAGTCTTGAAGAAGAGACAGAGAGAGAAGGGGTCAGGGATGAAGAGAGAGAATGAGGATTGAAATTGAAATATAAGAGAAGAGTGAAAAAAAAAAAAGAGAAGAGTGATAAATACTCTCTTGAGAAGAGTGATAAATACTCTCTTAATTTTTGATTTAGCAACACTATTTTCTCTCCATAGTTCTCACAACAAAGCAATCAAAATTTACTTTAAAAAATTTTTATACATGAGCACTATATGCGGCTATTATATAAACACTTTCTAAACATAGTTTCTTGTAATCCTCACAACTTTGTAAAGTAGATTCTAGGATTCTGCTCCTTCCCCATTTTATTGATGAGAAGAACAGAATTTCAGAGAGGTTAACTGACTTACCCAAAGTTACAAAGGCAGTAAGCTGCATGCTGTACTGTACAAAAAAGAAATATAAACCATAGTTTTTATCACCCAGGTTACAGTCTTTAACCCTGGCCACAGTTAGAAAAGCTAGGACCTTTTACTCTTAAAGACCAATGCCTCAGTTCCCAACTAGAGACTGATTTAATTGATCTTGGGTGGGACCCAGGCAATTGTTTTGTTTTGATTTAGGTTTCCCTAGGTGATTTCAGTGGGTAGCCAGGGTTGAGGAGCCATTGAACTATGCCTAATAGGATATGCCAGTTCTCAAATTTTAGCATGCAGAATCACCAAAACCACCCAGGGTTTCTAATGCTGTAGATCTTGGTAGGACCTGAGAATTTGCATTTGTAACAAATTTTCAGGTGATGCTGATGCTGCCACATGACACTCTGTGAACAACTGCTGTATGAAAAAGACGAATTATGGCAGAGGCTGACTGGTCCCCCTTGCTGGATACACAGCTAAACTATACTTCCCAGAAGTCTTTGCATCTCAAATTCTCACCAATGGCAAGAATGGAAGTGAGAAGTCACTTTGGTGTCTGAGGTCACTGAGATCAAGTATGCCATTATCGTACTGTCTTGGTCCTTGTCTACCATCTAGATGCAGAGGATCCAGTCTTTGAGACCTTCTAAATTTGTAGAACCACTGGGTCGCTAAACGCACAGACCACACTCAACCCCACTCCTAAGGACCACATAGACTATGACATGAATAAATAACAAATCTTTATTGTTTCTTCTAAGCAACTGTGGTTTAAGGTTTGTTTTTTCCAACAAGAGAACAGTTATCCCTGTCCAGATGAAAACACTACACTAATATAACAGCAAACCATGTGATATCTCTGACCCTCAATGTCCTTATCTATAAATGGGAACTTGAATAAAATGGATTGTAGGGTCTCTAACATTTTATGATTCTATGAAGATATGGATAACTCCTAAATTAAGTGGAAATAATTATAAATACAAAGATAAGTAAGCATAGTTGGGATACAGAAGAGCCTGGTCCTGTTCCTTGCACACATTCAAGCTAGGGAGACAGAACTGCTCATGATGCCACAGAAAGCAAAACCAGACAGACTGTAAGCCTACTTTATGCCTGAGGTTAAAATATGATATCAGCAGAGTTTCCAATAAATTCTTGACATGCCCTAGTGACAACTCCATCCCTCAGAGACAGAATAAGCAATGGAAGCAGACTACTGGGCTTACATCTGACAAAAAAATATAAAATAAATCATGAGAGTGACTCTGAGCTTACTTCTAAACAAGAAGTAGTTCACGAGCTGGAAGTAAGTTTGAGACAAAGTGATTATGTTCAAAACAAATGGGGCTGTGAAACCTATTTATATTTACTCGCACTTTGTTATGAAAGATAGATCACAACTATAGCCCAAGATGCAGGAGAGAAATGGAGTGGGAACGGAGGGAAGGGGGGAGGTTTGATAGAGGGAGGGTAAAAGGTGGGACGACACCTATGGAGCATATTGCAAGGGTACAAGTCTAATCTGTCAAGTGTAGAACATAAATGTCTTAACACAATAATCAAGTAAATGAAGTGAAGGCTATGTTGATTGGTTTGATGTAAGCACATCAGATTGTATAAAAAAATCAACACATTGTACCCCACATATGCATAAATGCATTCATGATCTATGTGTATACGATTTAATTTAAAAAAGAACCTAAAAAAATGGGAGAGATGGAAAGCATAGCACAAGTATCCTTAATTATTGGATTCTACATTTTTTAATTGTGCTCCCTACTTTTAGGGTAAACATTTTCCATTGCCCCCCACAATAAGATGTGCAAACTTATACTACATATTTTTTAAAAGGTAGTGAGGTGATGACAGAAAGAGATAGATCATAGATAGATAGATAATATTTATTCATTCTACAAACAATGACAAATGTACTTATGGCTTGTTAGATTCCTGTAATTTATTCCAAGTTCCCTCATGAATCCATAATCCAAATTGGGGTTACTTCCTTAGACTTTTGAAATCAGATTTCAAAAAATTAATTGTGAGCACATAGTCACAGATCCAGTAATGGCTCAAGAGTAATGGGAGTCTTTAAAAGTGCAACTTGGCTATCCAGTGGTGAACATGACCAGTTAGATGAAAAGAACAGACAGCTACAAGAGATAATGTGGCTTCTCAGGAAAGTCTCCAGTGAACTTTGTTTTTAAGAGAATTTATTAACAAATGTGGACTTGTTGGTATGTAATCAAGTAGAAATCCTATAGCAGAGATGGTAAGTGGACTAACAAAATCTCTGTCCCCCTTTCATAGTCCACAGTTATTTCAGGATGTGGCTACCCCTCCAGAGGCAGTATTTCCAGCCCACCCACTGCATATACCCTCATCTAAGTATGAACAGGTGGCTCCAAGGCTTTTGAGACATAGTGGGAGTCTTTCCCTCATCCCCACCACTCTAGGCTCCTTTGTCTTGCAAAAAAATTACCATTTCTGGGAAAAAAACTCAAAAGAGTCAGTAGTTAGTTAAGGGAGAAGATGATTTTAAAAAGTATAGAGGTCATTGAAATTTGTTCATAGGGCCAGCTATAAGTCTAGAAGACAGAGAATCCTCTCAAGTGGCTTCCAGCACCACCACTCCACGGCCTATGAAAATTAAGTCCTACATTTCGTGATGCAGAATCTGTGGCACATGTAATGGAAAGCACAGTATTTGGACTCAAAAGGCTCTGAGTTTCTACCTCATTGTATTACCATCAGGAAGAAATGAACTAACACAAGGAAGCCTGTTATTGTTACCTTGGTTTCCTAATCTCATATTCACTACAGGCAGGTCACACAAGGAAGATATGAGTATAATGGGAAAAGAATGAGCTTTGAAGACAGACTCTTCTCTTATTTATGAGCTGTGTGTCCTTTGGCAACTTATTTAAATTCTCTGAGCTTGAATTCCTTCATCTAAGAATTAAGAATTATAAGAGCTATCTTGTGAGGCCCGATACAAAATGAAAAATGTGAGGCCAGCTCTTTGTTCAAAAATTATTCATGATGTTGGTAGTGGCGCACTAAACCAAGGGCACAGCCCTTGTCAGCCAGCGACCCCGTGAAATGGCACAGTTTGCACACCCAGGAAGTCAGGCCTGCTTGCACTGTTGTAAAGAGTAGAGAAAATGTATGTAAAAAAGAAAAAGAAACTATCTCATATTTTTGTAGTAAGTATTCAAAGGTATCTATTATTAAAATAAATGTCATTTGAACAAACTTTCTTACCAAATCTTTCTCCTTGTCATTTTAGGATTGTTTTGTCATTAAAATGAAAGCAAATGGCTAAATATACAAATAAATGCCTTCTAGAAATATCTGACACAGCAAAAACTGAAATTGACTTTTAAAATGACAAGTAATAGCAAAGATTCTTTTCTCCCAGAACAGTGCAGATCCTGTAGGAAAGTTAATCAGAATTGGGAAGAACACAGTGTGATCAAAGATAATTTACTAAATAATTTACTAAAATCCCTCCCAGCTTAGACTGACAGCTCAGTATGTGAAGAACAATTTATTTGAGGCTCAAAAACACACATAAAAAGATTAAAAGTGTTAAACTGTATATATGTTTGTGACAAAAATGAAAACTTAAATATTCCCGGCAAACATTTGTTAAGTAACTACCCCTGTGCCAGGGCAGCAAGGCCAGTAACACTAAGTCCTGGCCTTCAGGTTGTTTATAAGTTTCCCAGACAGACAAAGTTGATGCAATGACCTGCCATTCAGGCCACCAACAGTGCCCATCAGGGTGACTCCAACACACATGCATCCAATCTTGTTCCCTCCCAAGTCATTCTCCACTCTGCACCCAGAGTAATTTTTCTAAAACTTGTCCCTCTTCACTTAAAATCTTTCTGTGGTTGCCCACTGACCTGAAAACAACGTCCGAATGGCTTTACATGACACACAAAGCCCTTCACAATCTGGGCCTCTGAGACTCCCCACTCCCATTTCCACCCTTGAGTACACTGTTTCCTCTCCTTTTAGTTCCATAAACATGTTGAACTCTGTCAGTTCAGGGCCTCATGGAAGCCCTCCCAAGAATGGGAGCAAATGTGCCTATTAAGGTTCTCTAAAGAGACAGAATCAGTGGAACAGGTGGAAATCCATATAGATGTGGGCAAGAGGATGTGTGTTATACCAAGTAGCTCACACAGTTATGGAGGCAGAGAAGTCCCATGACCTTCTATCTGCAAGCTGGAGAAACAGGAAAGCCAGTGGTGTAATTCAGTCTGAGTCTGAAGGCTGAGAACCAGGATCATCGACATCGACGGACAGGGGAAAATGGATGTCCAAGCTGGAACAAAGAGAGAGTGAAATCACTCTTCTTTCACCAATGGATTAGTGAGGTTGATCTTCCTTTTTTTTTTTTTTTTTTTTTTTTTGAGACAAGATGCTTACTTTGTTGCCCTCAGTAGAGTGCTGTGACATCACAGCTCACAGCAACCTCAAACTCTTGGACTCGAGCAAGTCTCTTGCCTCAGCCTCCGAGTAGCTGGGACTACAAGCACTCACCACAATGCCTGGCTATTTTTAGAGACAGGACCTTGCCCTTGCTGAGATTAGTCTAGAATCCCTGAGCTCAGGCAATCCACACACCTCAGCCTCCCAGAGTGCTAGGATTATAGGTGTGAGACACTCCACCCAGCCGAGGTTGATCTTCTTTACTCAGTCTGCCAAGTCCAATGCTAATCTCTTCCAGAAACACCCTCACAGATACGTCCAGAAATTATGTCTTACCAGCTTACTGGACATCCTCTTAGCTTGTCAATTGATACGTAAAATTAACCATTGTGATGTTTAACACAACATGCATGAGATTTATTGGGGAAAATGTGAAGGATAAATGTGAGAAAGTAAAAGTAAACAGGGAGAGACTTCAGACTGCAGTGCAGGCCTGACTCCTGTGAGAGGACAGGAAGCAGGAAAGAGAACCGGGTAGGAAGCATTCCTCACTATATGACAACTCTAAGAAAGTCTCCACCAGGCTGACGGGGCGTCCTGAAGCCAAAGTCAGCCATTAGAGGAGTCCCACCTCCTACAGGGACAGGCTTGTCCCAGTGGCTTCACTGGGCTCACTGATGACCTGGGAGCAGCCCAAGGGATGTGCAGCCCTGGTGTAAACTCAATCATGCATCAGAGGTGCGGTAGTGGGGCCATCAGTCGGCTGTGGTTCCCACAGCAGGAGCTATAATTGAGACACTTTCATGGCCACCAAAGTCCAGAGATAACACCTCACAAATCTCCTTCTCCCTGCAGGTTTGAGAAATGATTCCTCTGTAGTTCTCGTGAGCCTCCCTCCTGGAAGGGAAACTAACAAGAATTGCTGAATTTCAGCTCCATTGCTGTAGTTGATCTGGAAGCCACAGCTGACACTCTTCCTAATTCTCCTTCTCTATCTATTTTGTGTTCCCTTCACCCTTAGCTAGCTCACTCAGTAGCAGGGAGGTAGATGTGGATGAAAGGTGACAGAGGAGATTGAGTAGAAAATTCTCAGATCACAGTGCAGCTGCCGGGAAGTCTCGGCCACGCTGACAGAGTGCCTGAGCCAACATCACCCACCAGAGGAGCTGCGTCCTGTTGGAATGGCCTGCACTACTAGCCCCATCATGCTCAGTCCTTGGCTGGGAGCCAACTGGAGGAGTGTGGCCTTGGTGTGACCACCAACATGGATTCAGAGGGGACAGCTATCAGTCCACTCTGCTCCTGGAGCAGGAGCTATGAGAGGTGAGTTTTCAGACTCACAAGAATCAGAGATCTTAATATGAAGCATCATTAATTTCAAGGACACCGGCACAGGCAAAGCAGGCGCAGACCTCCAACACCACTTCTCACATCCTTTCTTGCAGCCTTAGGACGCAGTTGGCACAGATTACAGGCTGAGGTCTCTAAATTGTGTGCTTAATCACTCCACTTTCAGGTCTTCTGCTAATCCTTTCTTTCCCTGAAGCTATTCAAGATGCGGGAAATGTACATCTCCTTCCTTATTCTGACCACCTCCTCATACTCTTTGGGTTTCAGTTTAAACATCACTTCCTTCCATGACTCCCCAAACTACGTTACTTGTTTTTACTGACAAAGCTCTGCTATACACCCTCTACTATGGAACATATTATTGTTCATAACAATTGTTCGTTTTGTTTTATCTGCCTTCTTCACTAGACTATAAGCTGAATGAGACAAAGAGAAGAGATAAAAAGTTTGAAGTTTCCTTCACTGGAGTAGGACAGAGAAGTGGTCTTGCTCACCATAATGTATCCAATGAATATCACCTTAGTGGCGTATGGTTGGGACTGAGTATTCACTGAATGAATTATGGACTGAGTTGGATGGAGGCACAGAGGAAGGAGCCATTAATTACACTTGAAAAGGAAATGGGAGTAGTATTCACCAAGAAACTTAAAAATGTTAAGCCTCAGCTGTGGCTGGTGGCAGGCTCCACTCACAATGTGACTTCCGATCTGTGTTCTTCTCTGATGACTATCGACAATGGCAGATACCAGCACAGAATAAACACGACATGGGACAAAGTCTCTTTCCTTCTCTGAAGAGAGGGAAATGTTTAAAGCCTTACATTCTGCGAAGCAAACTATGATTTCAGAGGCAATATATTTTTATTTCTGAGAACTCAAGAAAAGAGAAAACGACCAGAGAGAATTTGAGGTTCGGTCGAGTAAATCTTTTTGCCTTTCCTCTCACATCATCGTTCAGCCAGTGAATGACATTAGCTGGAGGAACATTATCACTTCCCATTCCCTTTGCTGAGTTCCTTCATCAAAATCTTCATCAACAACAAAATCAGAATAGCCAGAGTCTAGCCTTTTTAAAGTTAGATTTATGGGTCTTGCCATGATCATTAGGAACATTACTTATCTAAGCAAAACTGGAAAGGAATAGACTGCCCAGGGCTGTGTGTGTCTGGAGAGTCTCAGCCTGGGCTAGCACAGCAGAGAAGCCATCAGGAATCCCAAGCCGCTTCCCGATTCATCTACAAATGCATTGGAGAGGGAACTCCCTCTGATTCCAGCCTGGCCTAGACTCTTAAAATGAATTGCTGTGGTCCCAAATCCCACTTCACATCTGCTTCATTGTGAAGAAAAGAAATGCATTCATAGCACTCTCTTAGGTAGAAGCGCTCTAGAAATAAATACAGGGAGGAAGAAGATCCCATAAGCCAACCCTCTGCTATCACCCCTAGTTCCCTTTCTCATCCCAAACACCTCCAGGCTGACCTGCCTCTCTGCATGGTGTGAGACCCAGAGAAAAAGCCTCTGGCCTCCTCTCTCTCTCTCTCTCTCTCTCTCTCTCTTTTAAATTAAGGCTCACAACTTCCTTCTAAAGAAGAAAGGGGTTGTCATCTAAGTCATAATCTTGAATGACAATAGGACCCATCTGTGGTCACTTTTCCTCACCTGCAAACAAACTTTCCTAACAGTATACCCCCTCCTCGGATATGGGGCTCCCATGGCTTCAGATAAGGAACAGAGTTTGTCTGGATCACAAAGCTGGAGGGAAGGTAGTCATGTCCATCAGCTTGCAGCTGTTCTCCACCAGCCTTGTTTAGAGACAGGGCTTCCTGTCTGGGAAGAAGATGCCGTTTTTCCTCATTATACAGATAAAGAAGCAGAGCCAGTGCAGAAATGCCCGCAGTTGCTAAACGCCTCAAGCACACATCTGAGGGGCTGCTCTTCACATTCAGTAGTAAGAACCAGTTGCTCCGTCTAGCAGGCTCATGCTCGTATCCTTCAGATGTTAGTCATCTGGCATCTTCTCAGAGATGCCTTTCCTGGTGACCCAAAGTAAAGTCAGTCATCTGTACTTCCTCTTACAACTCCTTATCCTTCTCCCTTATTGCACTTACCATAGATCATGAGTATAATCACTCTTTATCTGCCTATATTGTCTCTGTGCACTAGACTGTAAATTCCATGAAGCCAGAGACCAGCTCTCTGCTCAGCACCCAGCAGGATAGCCTGCAGACAACAGAGGCTCAGTACACCCTACCTAAATAAATCATGGGTGGAGCCGCACTTCTAATCCACGTTGCATAATTGTTCTGGCTGTGCACACTGCCTTCCTGAAAATGTGTGTACAAATTCCACTTGAAGCCAGGAAACTCTAATGCGATGTAGAACTTGCCAAAATAGTTTGACTTCTTCAATCGGAGGTGAACGTGCTTGTGCTTGCACAAAATCCCTGCTTCTCTTATTGCCCTCAAGAAGTTTCTCTTGCATCCTCCTCATCATGCTCCCCAATCCTTGACATTGGTTGTCAGCTCTGCAACCTCCTTGGTGCTTTCTCCTGGCCATTTTCATTTGTATTTCTTTATCTTTTTTTGAGACAGAGCCTCAAGCTATCCCCCTGGGTAGAGTGCTGTGGCTTCACTGCTCACAGCAACCTCCAACTCCTAGGCTCAAGCGAGTCTCCTGCCTCAGCCTCCCAAGTAGCTGGGACCACAGGCACCTGCCACAACGCCCGGCTATTTTTTGGTTGCAGCCATTATAGTTGATTGGCGGGCCGGGACTGGATTTGAACCCGCCACCTTGGGTGTATGTGGCTGGTGCCTTAGCTGCTTGAGCCACAGGCGCCAAGCCTTTCATTTGTATTTCATAGCCTCTTACTGCCTGATGGTAAATGTTACCACCCTTGACATTCAAAACATCTGATTCCAGAAACTGATAAGTTACTTTGCTTGTTTGTTTCTCTTTTTGAGATAGGGTCTCACTCTGTCAGCTGGGCTAGAGTATAGCAGCAGCAGCATAGCTCACAGCAACCTCACATTCCTGGCCTAAGTGATCCTCCTGCCTCAGCCTCCCAAGTAGCTGGGACTATGGGCATGTACCACCATGCTCAGCAAATTTTGCTATTTTTTTTTTTTTGGTATGCTTAAGTTTTTTGTATCTACATTTATTCCTGTTATCCTGAAAGACGTGAGTTTTCTGGAGCTTATCTAAGAGGAAAGCTATCCTTACTCCCATGCTGAGCAAGGCTTCTGGTTTATTTCTGGGTCTCACTAGTGCTGTTCTGCATCATACATCACCTGAGATCCCTGCACTGGAGACCCAAGATTTGTCCTTACCACCGTCCAGCTCAGTTGTGGCTTTAGCAAAAGAATTTGAGAACGCTTTTCTTCCTAAAGTAAACTAAATCTCCTTAGGAAAAAAGGGGAAGAATCCCAAGTTCTTTCTTATCCTTTGGAATGTAAATAAATGTCTGTGAGAGAAAGACTGGTGAGTCTTTTAAGTTACAGCCCCTGGAATGTCTCTGTCTCTGTCCTGGGTTTCATTCCTCTTTTGAAATGATAACATTTACCATCAGGGAGGTAAACCTGTCAGTTAGGATGGTCTATTACTATCTAATCACCCTTTAAATGCCAAGTATATACAGTTGACCACAGAAAAGAACTTCAGAAGAAATTTTCCCTTTATGACCCTAACTTCTCACTGCCCCCCAAAACAGGTGCTGGCCATGTGAGAGCCAAACTAGCTCCATTTTGTTGTTTATACCACAAGCTCCATTCTTGGCTGTTTACCGCGTAAGTTCCATTCCTAGCCCTTCTGCCCCAACCTCTGCCAGTGAAACCTGCAGGGCCACTCCCTGCTGCCTCTCCCCCACCCTAGGTTGCACAGCCACTAAGTCGTAAACTGAGTCACCTTAGGCAAACAGCTGCTATAATAAACAATAAATTTCTATTACTTTGAAATATAGGTAATCAGGTTGCACCAACTCTAGCCCCTGGTTAAGGGACCCCCCCCACCCCTCACCTGTAACAATCCAAATTCACCTTTACTAGTGAAATCATCAGCTACCAATGCAAATCCTCCTTGACTTCCTCCTTTACTAATGAAATCACCAACCACCAATGAAAAGTGTACTTGTATCCAACCCTACCCCTCTTACTTTCTGTACCCCATAAAAACTTCCTCCACCCCAGGTTCGGGGCTCTTCCTCGGCTTGCATGCCAGGAGAAACCAGACCCGGGTTTCAATAAAACCTCACCTCATGCCTTTTACATTGGAGTGTGTCTCAGATTCGTCTGTTGGGACTATTTGGGAGAATAATTTTCAGGCATAACAGCCACTCCTCTCTCAGAATAACTGGACCTCTTCCTACACTTCACTACCTCTGGTCCTCTTCTTCTCAATGACCCCATCCTGTTTTTTTATTGGAGGGGGGAGGGGTATTTTTGCTCCAAAAGCCCTAACCATATAGAAACATAAAATTATTTTCTGTGCAAGCCCACACCACCCTGGTCCCACAGGTCAAGCTGCCATCTCCTATTTTCTTATTCATTCTCCCACTTTCATCACAACTTTTTTTTTTTTTTTGCAGTTTTTGGCTGGGGCTGGGTTTGAACCTGCCACCTCTGGCATATGGGACCAATGCCCTACCCTTTTGAGCCACAGGCGCCTCCCCATCAGCAACTTTACACATCAGATCTTTAAGCCCTTTAAGTTCTGCTGTCATCCCAGAGAGTCTTAACACCCCTATGGACAAATGCTGGGGAGGTGAGGAAGCCTGATACTCAACAAAATCGAGTTTTAACCCAACTTCAGATGAGGAGACAGATGGCAGTTCTGGGAAACCCAGCTCCTCTGCTTTGCTAAAGAGACCCTGCCTGGGGGTGGGGACGCCTCCAACCTGACAGCAGACCACACTGCACAGGTAGAGTCTGGCCTCTCTGCTTATTCTCCCATTGAAAGCATTTGTAATGTGGAAGACTTTCCCAAGCTTTGCTCTCCTTGTCTCAGCAATGGCTTCTGAGAACCATTTCCTGAAGGGCATTGATTTCACTGTATATTTGGTAATTGTGATCAGAAAGTCCTCAGCTTTCTTTTCAGTAAAGATAAACATTCCTAGATGATAATACCCCTAAACCATCTTTTAAATACTAAATTGAAATGTTGAATATAAATTCACCAATGGAATGAAGCAGCTGTTCAAATGCTTACAGAAGTAGTTCCATCGCAGCCTTTCAGGGAGGCCATTCCGGACCATTTTCATTAGGGAAAAGTTTCCCCTAAAATCATGAAATTCAAACCATGAATATCAAATATCCTTTGATGTCTTAGGTCTTTATGATTGAAAAATCCAGTGCTTTTTCTGCTACATTAAATAAAAATGAAAAAGTAAATGGTTGAATGGATGGTGGCATGAAATTTCTTTTAACTCAGCATGAACCCACAGAAACAAAGAAACGTGAAAAGATTATCAGTGTAAAAAGGGTCTGAACTCATTAATGAGAAAGTGAAAAAGTCTAACTAACTTGAAATTAACCTTTCAGATATTGCAAGATGGAAACACACCTATATGGTATACTCTCAAAACTTAGTATTAACCACGCAGGATTTTTTTAAAAATCAAAGTATAAACTGTATACCATAGAAACGTGGGTGGTGGCTTGCTGTGGCATAGCACTTACTGAACAATGGCTGAATAAAAACTGCTAAGAATGCATGTGCTCTGGAGGTAGGAGAATGGGAGTATAAGTATAGATGTTCCATATAATACAAAAATAGATTAGTAATCAACTACCAATATGCAGCAGAGCTTCCATAGTTGGCCACCTCCCTACACTGACCACCTCAAGTTGACCTAATTTTCACAGACCAGACATGCACCACATGTGCATATCATTACTGTAGGGCTAGTTCCTTGTGTTGACCCCCTCTGTACATTCCTTCACCAGTTTGTTACAGTCACTTCACACAGTCAACACACTGTTGTGCCCAGATCGCGTAGTTCCCAAAGACCACCAGGAGCTGAGTCCAATGCAAAAGCAAAAGGGCCTTTATTGCAGCAAGCTCAAGCTTGGACTCCCAGGGGCTCCGCTGCAACGGATCCTGGCCAAGAGCCACAAGCTCTAGGGCGGGGGGGGGGGGTTTAATGGGGATCGTAGGTGGGGTTTGGGCACTAGTGGCCCAGTGGTCTGATTACAAGGTGTGTTCTGACTGGGTGGTAGGAATCATGCAATTATGGGGAAATACCTGGTGGGAAACCGAAACTTATTTTTCACGATGGTGGGAGCTGCCTAAAATGGCATTTGTCTGGTTCTCTCAACACAACTGAAGCTGGGAGATAAACTAATCTGCGAAGAGCCCTCTTAATTTTTCATCCAGTATAAGTAGCTGGCCACAGCAAAGAACTTCAGAATAAATCACTCCTGCATGAACCATAACTTCTCAGTACCCACCAACAAACAGGTGGTGGCCATTCCTCTCTCAGAACAATAACAGGATGTCTTCTCTGCACTTCACTACCTGTCTCTGCCCCTCCTTTTCTGAGTGAGAACACTCAGTGTCCCAAGTACCAAGCAGGCGCATCATCATCCCGTTCAACAAGCACGTGCTGGCTGCTCACCGTACACCGGCCCGGTGCTGGGTTTGAGGGTAGAAATCCAACCAAATACAGTCTTCTTTCACAGAGCAGACAAGAATGGAGAACCCAAGTTGTTGCCTGTCCAGGATCCTGCCCTTCTTCTGGGAACAGTAACTTGCCACCAACATCTGGACAGTGCTGGCACTCAATCTCACACTCCCCTGGCAGAGTTGACTGATACGGGGCAGACACCTGACCCCACCCAAACCAAACAAAGACATAGCTCTGACTTTTCCAACTGAAAGTGAAACAATTGGTCCCTTTATGATAGTGACTTTTTTTTTAAGGCAAGCATGAACAAAGTTTATTGAGGAAGAGAAAGGTAGGTTTACACAGTAAAAGCACGATACTTTCACCACAGACCATGAACGAACCCCCTTTGCCAGGGCCAAGAGACAATGATAGGCTTTTCAACCAGTATCCCACAGCACACTGGTGTAACATGAGAGGGTCTTAAACGTGCCACCAAAATTATTAGTTATTAAATTATTTTTGAAAGAAGTTCAAAGCACAGTAAGTATATTCTTTTTTTACTCTTTTTTTCTTTTTGATCAACATAATTTAAGTGTGCTGTAAAAGTTTAACTATAGATTTAAATGTGCTGTGAGATTTTAAAAAAGGGGGGGGGGTGAAAAACACTGCTTAGGGCAGTGGCTCATGCCTATAATCCCAGCACTTGGTAGGCTCTGGAGGGAGGATTGCCTAAGTTCACAGGTCCAAGACCACCCTGATCCAGAGTGAGACCCCATCTCTGAAAAGTAGCCCGGTATTGTGGAGGGCGCCTGTAGTCCCAGCTACTTGGGAGACTGAGGCAAGAGAATCGCTGAAGCCCCGGAGTTTGAGGTTGCTGTGAGCTATGATGCCACAGCATTCTACCAAGGGTGACAAAGTAGACTCTGTCTCAAAAATAAAGAAAAGAAAAATATTGCTTAATGAGAACAGAAGTTGATAAGTATAATGCTCCTGAGCCATCCGTAGCCTGAGCGTCAAACTTTCACACTCAAGCAGCAGTGAAACTGGGAAAAATTAGAGGGAAACAGAGAGAGAAACATGCTTTTATGAAACCTACTGTGTGACCACTATGGCCTTGTAGTACAGCCTAAAATCTGGTATAGTGATACCCCTGGCTTTGTTTTTGTTACTAAGAACTGCCTTCGCTATACGGGATTTTTTCTGGTTCCATACAAAATACAGAATCATTTTTTCCAAGTCTTGAAAGTAGAATGTTGGTATTTTAATAGGGATGTAAATTACTCTGGGAAGTATAGACATTTTAACAATGTTGGTTCTTCCCAGCCATAGCATGGTATGTTCTTCCATTCGTTGATGTCCTCTGCTATTTCCTTTTTTAGGGCACAAAAATAGAGACATAAATATTTGGAATCAAATAGAAAACCTGGAAATGAAACCAACAAATTACAGCCACCTAATCTTCAATAAACCAAACAAAAGCATCCACTGGGGGAAAGACTCCCTATTTAATAAATGGTGCTGGGAGAACTGGATATCCACATGTAAAAGACTGAAATTGGACTTGCACCTTTCTCCACTCACAAAAGTTGATTCAAGATGGATAAAGGACTTAAATTTAAGGCATGAAATGATATAAATTCTCAAAGAAAGAATAGGAAAAACACTGGAAGATCTTGGCCTGGGGAAAGAATTTATGAGGCAGACTGCCATGGCAATAGCAACAACAGCGATAATAAACAGATGGGATTTAATGAAACTGAAAAGTTTCTGTACAACCAAGGAGACAACAACCAAAGCAAATACACAACCTACTCAATGGGAAAGGACATTTGCATATTTTGAATCAGACAAAAGTCTAATAACCAGGATCTATGCAGAACTTCAATTAATCTACAAGAAAAAAACCAACAATCCCATACATCAATGGGGAAGAGAGATGAATAGAATCTTCTCTAAAGACGATAGACAAATGGCTACTAAGCATATGAAAAAAATGCTCATCATCTCTAATTACTAGAGAAATGCAAATTAAAACCACCCTGAGATAACATCTAACCCCAGCAAGAATGGCCTATATCACAAAATCTCAAAACTGCAGATGCTGGTGCAGATGTGGAGAGAAAGGAATGCTTTTGCACTGCTGGTGGGACTGCAAACTAATGCAACCTTTTTGGAAGGAAGTATGGAGAAACCTAGACCTTCCATTTGATCCTGCTATCCCATTACTGGGCATCTATCCAGAAGGTAAAAAACCTTTTATTATAAAGACTCTTGTACTAGACTGTTTATTGCAGCCCAATTTACAATCACTAAAATGTGGAAACAGCCTAAATGTCCTTCAACCCAGCAATGGATTGGTAAGCTGTGGTATATGTATACTATGGAATATTATTCAGTCATCAAAAATAATGGAGATTTTACAGCATTTGTACTAACCTGTATAGAGGTGGAACACATTATTCTTAGTGAAGCATCACAGGAATGGAGAAATAAGAATCCTATGTATTCAACTTTGATATGAAGACAATTAATGACATTAATGACACAGGGGGCATGGGAGAAGGGGAGACAAAACAGAGAAGGAGGGAGGGGGTGTGGGCAAGGAAAAAAAAGAAGGAAAGAAAATAGTGATTAATTCTCATACAAATTGTATTTAATTTTGACCAAAGTACATTACTTAAACATTAATTTTTAAGTCAACATGTTAATATGTTATTTATCATATTGCATCCTCATTTATAAGTGAAATATGTTTGTAATTTCCCCTTTATAATAATACATTTTCTCCAATTTTAATATCAGATGTATCCAGATTAAGCAGAATGATTTTGAAGTATCTCTTTTTCTATTGTCTATAAGATTTGGCATGATCTGCTTTTTTGAAATTATCTTTTACTTTGATTTATAAATATTAGTTGTCATTTTTTGAGACTTTGGAAAAAACAAAATAAGAAGAGGAAGTTAACTGATCAAAGTATTCTATAATAGTCATACTCCTATCTGACAATGTGAATGTTACTTTCTTTGCATTATTACTATTATTATTGCTTAATATTTCTTTTTTTTCTTTTTTTTTCCTTTTTTTTTTTTTTGAGACAGAGCCTCAAGCTATCCCCCTGGGTAGAGTGCCATGACATCACAGCTCACAGCAACCTCCAACTCCTGGGCTCAAGTGATTGTCCTGCCTCAGCCTCCCAAGTATCTGGGACCATAGGCACCTGCCACAACGCCCGGCTATTTTTTGGTTGCAGCTGTCATTGTTGTTTTGGTGAGCCCAGGCTGGATTCGAACCCGCCACCTTAGGTGTATGTGGCTGCCACCTTAGCCACTTGAGCCACAGGCACCAAGCCTATAGCTTAATATTTCATAGAAGCGATTGTCTGATTTCTTTTCTGAATGTATTTATCTTCATTCGTTCTTAATGAGGTTTTTGTTTTCAGTCCTCATGTTAAACATTGTTATTGTCATTAAATTTAGCCTTTTTAATTCTGTGATGAGCAAAAGTGAAAACCTAATATATACATGTATAAGTAAGAAAAATAAATTTTAAAAAAGAAACCTACTGTATGACCAGGTTCTTCCAAAGCCATGGAAGGGTATTGGTCCGAGGTCTAGAAGTTGGGGCCCACAGCCTTGAAGGACAGGTGGAGAGATGGAAGGTAAAGTGCACACAGGGGAGAGTGACTTCAGAGAAAGGGGGCAGCCCACAGAGCCAGGCGCGACAGAAATAAAACGAAAAACATGTCTGCCAATGATCCTTTGGGAAACCCCCTGCACAGTGGAGACAAATCTAGATTTTGGTGGAGGGCGATTAAAAAAAGACTTCAAATGGCTCAGCGCCTGTGGCTTAAGTGGCTAAGGCGCCAGCCACATACACCTAAGGTGGTGAGTTCAAATACAGCCCGGGCCCGCCAAACAACAATGATGGCTGCAACCAAATAATAGCCCAGCGTTGTGGCGCCTGTAGTCCCAGCTACTTGGGAGGCTGAGGCAGGAGATTCGCTTGAGCCCAGGAGTTGGAAGTTGCTGTGAGCCGTGATGCCACAGCA
>CAUYTI010000871.1:0-46908 GCA_963575145.1 Galago senegalensis | reverse complement strand
ATGTGACTCTCATGGGGAGGACACACGATGGACTGATAGTCATGTCTCAGTCAGGTGAAGACATCTCCCAGGGCATTGCTGTCCCTCCTATCTTGTTTTCTAAATAGGGATAGAGATATTTAAATAAAGTTGAGTTAATTTTGCAAACAACAATTAGAAGTATTATAACATTTAAAAAAAAACAACAAAAAAATAGGGATGGGGAACTCACCTGCTTCCTAAGTGCCATGTTTGGAAGTCATCCTCACCATTTCTGCTTTTCTAGTCACATGTTCATACCAAGATGCAAGGGACTGTGGGAAATGTAGTCTTTAGCTGGGTAGGTATCTTCCTGAGACAACTCTACACTATGGGATGTTTTCAAGGATTAGTGTAAAAAAGTTCTTTTTACCCATCTGTCTAACCAGCTCACCAGGCTAGCCAGTGCTCTCCATTCTGTCTGTATGGATCACTACTGCCCTGGGCATATTGAATTTCATGGCTGTAAGCCACTCTTTGGCCCCTATGTCCTCTTTGGCTCTCTGCCACGAATGGCATACTTGCCAAGTGTCTGTTGGGTTTGTTCCCAAACCAGTTTGCACCAGCCGCACTTGTTACTGTAATGCTGTATTTGAATTAGATATTCCATAACCTGATGAAGTATAAGTGCACAAGAGATTTGTTTTTATCAAAACTCAGTAAGGACTAGTTGCTAAAAAGAATACTGCCAAATCAGGTGTGGAAGACACAACTATGAAAATCTGCAAAAAAAGAACCAGGATAATCTAGAGGGATTCTGCCTGTAGTTTATGTAAGGAGGGCAAAGGGCAAAGCCAATTGACAGACCCGCCCATAAAGAATAAATTGGCAAACGGGCACATGTGTGTGCTTTTAGTTGAATAAAAGGTTTAAGGAGTACATCATTGAGAATTCCCTGCTTCTTTGATTAACTGACTAACCTGTGATCCTAACTGAGCTGGATACATTGGCTTCTACAGGATTATTATCCCCATTTTATAGGGAATAAATCGAAGCCCAGGATAATAGCAGAAGCAGAGCCATTATTTGAAATCAGCCAGTCTGGTCTCATGTTTGCGCTCTTACCTTCTGAGGCACAGCATCCAGTTGAACTTTCCATGAAAATAGGGATGGTCTGCTCTGTCCGATGCGGTGGCCACTAGCACACGTGGCTAATGGGTACTTGAAAAGTGTATAGCGGGACTGAAGAACTGAAATTTCAATTCAATCAATTGATTTTTAATTACATAACTGTAGGTGGCCACACATGGCTAGATGCTTGGGTATGAACAGAGCGTTAGCCCACGCCTTCCTTCTCATCTCAGACTCTTTATTTCTTTGCCTTGATTCTTTCCAGCCCATGACGTCGTCTGAAACACAAGCCTTGCCCTCTTTGATTCAGGCATCTCTGGGTTCTGATACATTATGCTGACTGGGGAAGGGCGGGGTGGACCTTGGCAGGAGGAATGGGGGCAGGCCTCTGTCGGCAGCAGCTGAGCTCAAATTGCCATATGGTAGCAACTGCCATCTGTGCCAGCACCATGCTAAGCTCGTCGCCGGCAGGGAAGTGCTGCTGTTTAGAGCAAGAGCTAGGCAGGCGGCCCCTCCCCCCCTTGGCTACAGGACTTTGAATAAATCACTGCATCTTTCTGAGCCTTGGTTTCCTCCTCTGCAAGGTAGGATTAAAAGGGCTGTCTCCACAGTGTCGTGAGCATTAAATGAACTGATGCCTGTCTTGGGTCACAGTAACTACTCAACAAACATTGTTCGTATTTGCTCTAACTCTCTGGGTCCCCCACACCATATGTTTTGTCTTTCATTGCCCAGAAAATTCTGGGAGACCCCCAAATACGATCCATAACATTCTTTAAATTAGCAGCTTTTAATATCTTGCAACCCTATATGGTAATCAGGCTGCAGAAGGACCACAGCTGCCATCTCAAAAGAGCTGGTACCTACTGTCCCCTGAGGTTAAATATAATCCATTGTTTTAGGAGACAGGAGAGAGGGGAGAGAGAGATAGAGATAGAGATATCTTCTCTGAGAAAACACCTGGCCCATCTGGCCTTCTGGAAAATTACTGAACTATATTCTAAGTACAAAAATCAATCCCTTAAAATGCCAGTAGGCCAGGGAAAGAGGCAGCGTTGAAAAGGGGAGAGAAGAAATTAGCTGCTTGGAGAAGGTGCTGACATTTGC
The DNA here is from genome assembly GCA_963575145.1 of Galago senegalensis. Taxonomy (NCBI): domain Eukaryota; kingdom Metazoa; phylum Chordata; class Mammalia; order Primates; family Galagidae; genus Galago; species Galago senegalensis. The sequence goes on along the minus strand of CAUYTI010000871.1, from coordinate 44,712 downwards.
TGGGCACAGCTCTACACCGACCACTTCTCACACATCCATTGAATCCTCACAGGAATCCTATGAGGCAGATATTCCTTCCCCCAGGGAACAGATGAGGAAACCGAGGCTCAGAGAGGTGAAGTCACTTGAGCAAGATGGAAGCAAGGTCTAGCTAACTCTGAAATCCACGTTCTTTCTCGAGCACTGGCCTAAGGTGAGAGATCTATCTCTCTGTCTCTCTCTTTCTCCTCCATTTTGAGCCTCCCTGACATTGGAATGACAAGGCCTGAATGGATCACAAAGCTGCCAGAAGATTGTATACTGAGATGTAACATGAAATGCTTTGAGGAGTGCCCCGCTGGGAACAGGGGTTACCTTTTCTGTAGTCCTCAAAGCTGACAACGTTGGAGCTCTGCTAGAAGGAAACCAGAGGCCTCGTTGAGGGGTCAGAGGTGAAACTCTTGCATGATGGGACAGAGGAAAATCACTAGGTCCCCTCACGCCTCCAAAGGAGGAAGGAGGGGAGATGGCAGAGGGAGGGCGACCTGAGGGGGTGCCTTGAGGTGTTGCTGTTTTTGGTGACTGCTTGCTGACAGTTTTCCAAGCTGAGAAACACACATACACAAACTTTAACCTCCTCTGGCTTAAAATAGAGCTACGGAGCCAAAAATGCTACACACAGGGCAGAGTCACCTGCCTGGCAGGGCCAGACAGCTCCCCACGGTCCCGACAACACCCACCCCCAGTCGGCGCAGTCAACAAAACACCTCTTGGCCGAGAATCCTTAGCCCCATCTCAGAGATGAGGAAAGGGAGGATGAGGGAGATGACAGGGGGCCATAAAGCCAGCAACATCTTGCCTAACAAGGATCATGACCTGGGAGCCAGAAGACCCTGAGCTGAGGGGTCATGACCCAAACAATACCAGCTAGGCCACCACCTGGCTGGGAGGACTTGGCAAGTCAGGTATCTTCTCTGTGCCTCTGTCTCCTGGGCTGAAAGGTGAGAGCCCCATGAGTGATCTCTGTGAATATGCCCGGCACAGAGGCTTTCGCTTTCCCCTGCTTCTGAGAAACAAAGTCTTGAAATCTGCAGGCAGTTGTGAAAAGAAAGGAATGATAGCTCCTAGGTAAAGGGTGCCAGGACAATGGCATATGGTTCCCATATGGTGAACATTATCATCACCCCCACTTCTGAGATGGGAATACTGAGGCACAGAGAGTAGAAGTGTTCTGTCCATGGACACCCAGCTAGCAAGTGGAGGGGCTGGGATGTGAACCCAGGTCTTGTTGGTTCCAGCTGTGAAGTGTCCAGACCCTCATTAACTTTCTTGTGAGTGGGCCCTGCCCTTCCACTAAGAACAGGTCATGCTCCCAATCCCACTGTCTCCACAGCTCTTCTCAGGCCCTTCTTGGTGTCCTACCCACCCACTCCCCTGAGACTTTTGCTCAGGTTTCTGTCCTCTGAAGTCTGAGCAGAAGTCAGAATATCAAACTTGCTGATGCCATTGCTAAAAATAAGGCTGAAACTGCAGCGCCAGCACCCTCACCTCCAGTACCCTGTTTCTGGGCCACCCAGCTCCATCCTGCTTCTTTGGGAACGGTGGGGTCTAGCAGGCACTGGGCTCTAATCCTGACTGGTAACCAAGTCAGGGCAGGCGCAGGGTCCGAGGTCCTTACAGGCCTGGGCATCCCTGTTCACTTGTGATATCTATGATAGTGGCCGACGCCTCTGGGCAAACCCTCAAGGCCAAGCGCTGCTATATGAATCCCCTGTTGCCGCTGTAATGAATTACTCCCAACACAAACTTATTGTCTTCCAGTCCTATAGGCGCAAGCTCTATACAGGGCTACGACGAATGTGTCGGCAGCACTGCATTTCTTCTGGAGGCTCTAGGGAGGAATCTGTTTCCTTGTCTTTTCCAGATTCCAGAAGGTGCCCAATTTCCTTGTCTTGTGGCCCCTTCCTTCACCTTCAACACCAGCAACACCAGGCTGAGCCCTTCTCAGGTTGCCATCTCTCTCTCACCTCCCTCTTCCAATTATAAGGGTCCTGGTGATGGCCCTGTGTCCACCTAGATGGTCCAAGATAATCTTTTTTCTGGAGGTCAGCTGATTAGCAACCTTACTCCCCTTTTCATGTAATCGAACACAGTTTGCAGAGGGTGTGGGCATCATTTGGAGGGTGACATTTTCTGCCTCCCCTAGCTCCTTATGAGCTAGGAATTTTTTGCCCCTTTTTACTAATGGAGAAACTAAGACATCCCAAGTTCACACAGTTGGCAAGCAACAGAAGTGAAATATGAACCCAGGCAATTGGGGGCAACGTCCATGCTCTTAAACTCTTTCGTGCTGCTGCTACTCTTTTGTCCTCATCATTGAGCCTGTGCTCTGTGCCAGGACTGGGTACTGGGGACATACGGGTGACCGAGATTGGATTCTTGCCTTCAGGCAGGGCCACAGATATGGAATATGTGAATTACATTGCAAGAGGAATGCAGGATGCCAGAGGCCTCCAGGAGCACAAAGGAGGCCACCTGGGCAGAATTCAGGAAAGGAGATGTCCAAGGAAGCTGAAAGCTAAAGAATGAACGGGCTTCGGCCAGCTGTACCTATCGCATACAGACACGATGCTTAATGCATTAATACATGTAAAGCACTTCAACCCAGCGCCTGGCTCCTGGCGGGCATGCAGTAAATGTTGGCTGTTGAGCAGAATGGGAGAGGATTATTCCAGGCAAAGCAGGAGTTTATGCAAAGAGCTGAAGGTTGAAGGTGGCTGTGGGGACAGAAGTGGGAGCAGTCACGGGTTGGTGAGCAATGCCAAGGCTGCAGCTGAGACCCAGCAAGGCTGAGTGCCCTGGACCCCACAGATGGTGAGGCCACCTGGTGCTCTGCCCAGAGTCTCCAGGCAGGCCCACCTAGGACTCTGAAAAGGGTATCCCCTTGGTCCTGGGGGCCAGGAGTGGACTCCTCAGGGACTGGGATCAGTGGAAGGCTCCCCAAATACCCAGATGCTCAAATCAAAGGCCCAGAGCCCATCCTCAATCCTCTACTTCACCTACCACATCCAACCCATCAGCAAGCTCCATGTCTAAGGATAACACCAGCTGTGGTGATAGATTGACTCCCACACCTTAGGGGTTTAACTCAACAGAACACAAGTTCAAAATGGGTGTTCTTTGGGGACAGGTGGCCACATGATGTGTCAGACTGGTGCCCAGGCTCCCACCTTCTTCTAAAGACTTTGGGTCTCTGTATTCAGTCTGCAAGGTAGCGGATGGAACTCTGCAAGTGTGTCCAGGGTTCATGGGCTAGGTCTGGAAGTGGATGTGCCCCATTTCACTGGCAACAGCTTGATCATATGGGCACTCCTGAGTGCAAGGAAGGCTGGGAAATGAGGCTGGCTGAGTGCCAAGCTCCACCTTCCAAGCGCATCCCAGGTCCCTGCACTCCCCTCCAGCTCTAGACATTTGGACTATGCTTGTCTCTTAACTGGCCTCTGCTCTGAGCTACCAACTTTCCCCACATGACAGCCAGATGTTTTCTTATTTAAAAAAAAAAAGTGTATCAGATCATTGTGGTGGGTTTTTTTTTTGTGTGTGTGTGTGTACTTGTGATCCCATTAACAGACTTTCTGAGGCTTTCAATAAACCTATGTGAGAACCTGTAAGTCCCTATCTTCCCTCTGCTCCCTGCCATGGGCATCACAATTCCCTTGGCTCCAGCCACACCTGCTGCCTCGGTGTTCTCAGCTGCCAGGCCAAGCTGGGCTCTGCTTTTAAGCAGAAACTTGCCCTTGCTGCCTGGATTCTCCCCCACTCCCCCCTCCCCATTCCTGGGTGACTTCCCAGAACACCTTAGCTGGAGGTGCCCATCCCTTCCAATAAACCACCCCTTTCCTTCTTTACTATTCTTGTCTTAAATTGCCTTGTGTTAGCTAACCCTGCTTGCTAGGATAGCAGCTGTATTTTCACCACGAATCTTATTTGCACCAGTGGGAGCGTGGTAAATATTTGTCGGGTGACTGAATGAAGGAAGGGAGGAAGGGAGGAAAGGAGGGAGGGAGGGAGGGAGGAAAGGAGGGAGGAAGGAAGGGAAGGAAGGAAGGAAGGAAGGAAGGAAGGAAGGAAGGAAGGAAGGAAGGAAGGAAGGAAGGAAGGAAGGAAGGAAGGAAGGAAGGAAGGAAGGAAAGAAAAGGAAGGACGGGCGGACGGACTTGGCTGAGGTCACAGCACGAGTTAGTGGCAGACAGGAATTCTGTGGACGTAGGCTTTGGGGTTTTGGGGTTTGCTTCAGATGTCACTGTCTGCAGACACTTTAGTCCCGGCACACGGGAGGATAAACAAAGCACACCGCGGAGGTGTGGCAGGCGGTCCCGGCCGCCCCGCACACCTGCACTGTGCCCGCGCCCAGCCCCGCCCCTGTGTACCCGCAGCCGCCCCGCCCCTCTCCCGGCTGCGGCGTCGGGCGAGCCGGGCCGACCGAGCGCACGGCCGTCGGGGCGCGAGGAACCGGCCTCCGGGCTCGTGGGTCGCGGCTCGGAGCCCGGCGGGTCCCGGGCGCCACTATGAGGAAGCAGAGCGCGCGCACGGCCGCGCTCATCCTGTGCATCCTGTCCTACCTGCTGGTGGGCGCCGCCGTCTTCGACGCGCTCGAGTCCGAGGCGGAGAGGGGCCGCCAGCGGCTGCTGGCGCAGAAGCGCGGCGAGTTCCGGAGGAAGTACGGCTTCTCGGCCGAGGATTACCGCGAGCTGGAGCGCCTGGCGCGGCAGGCCGAGCCGCACCGCGCCGGCCGCCAGTGGAAGTTCGCCGGCTCCTTCTACTTCGCCATCACCGTCATCACCACCATCGGTGAGCCGCGCCGGCGCCTCCCCTCCGCGCTCGCTCCGTGCCGAACCGCCCGGCGCCTCTGGGTTGCAGTCCCACCTCTGCCCCTGCCCAGCTGAGTGACTTTGAACAGTCGTTTCGGCTCCCCAAGCCTCTGCAGAATGGGGCCGGAAGGAGTCAGTAAGTTAAGTTTGCCAAGAGGCTGATCCGGGAGTACACAGAGAATGTCCCAGGGGCTGGGCGACAGATGAAGTGGGGCTGGAAGATCAAGTGGCTGCAGTCATCTCCTTGGCTACTTGCCCCTAGTTAGCTGTGTGACCATAGATAAGTTGCTTAACCTCTCTGAGCCATAATTTTCTCTGTAAAATAAGAGTGCTAATAGGTCTTATCTCAGGGCAGTGGTAAGAACATTGTTATGGAGTAGATATTATACACAGAAACTTTTAGCATGGGGCCTGACACATGGAAAGCCGTACAAAAAAAGATTGGTTTTTGTATTATAATGGTGATTATTTTGTTATGTCAAGAGAATGAGGTCCTGGTCTGTTTTAGTTATTGCTGTATGGCCCGTGCCTGGCGTGTTAATATGCTCAATAAATATTTGTTAAAGGAATGACAGATTACCGCAGCTTTGGACCTCATCCTCAGGGATCCGGGGAAGTTCCTCCTCAGCATCTGGACCACCAGCTGTTGCCATGACTACCGTCTGGCTGATACCTGCCAAACTGAAGCCTAGGGGCACAGGAAAGGAGAGAAACAGGCTCTGCAGGGCTCCAGGCTTGGTGCCAAGCCACACTCCCCAGGCTCTTGCTGTAGATGTCCAGGCAATCCCAGGGTCCGGGACCAGCCTGGAAGCTTGCACCTTGGAGAAAGTTTCTCCATAACACTCTTGCTACTGAATGTGAGCTGTGGGATTTGCAGTGGAGTTAAAAGCACAAGTTCTGCAATTGCCTAGACTGCAGCTCTTTTTTCATCTCTATTGCCACATGCCTTCTCCAGCAATTGATTGTACCTGTCTGAGCCCTGGTTTCCTCAAAGGCAAAATGCAATTGTTCCTACCTCATTGAGTGGTTGCCAGGTTTAAATGAGGTCAAGCTTGAAAAATGGTTGGCCCAGTCCCTGTGGCTGAATAGGCACATTAAGTAGTAATAATAATTCATTATTTGTCAACTGTGGCCCTAAGTCTCTTTCAGCCCTTTTGTCCTTTCCTGTCTATGTGGACACCCCTGTATTCCTAGCTTGGCTTAGCCTGAGACCCTCCCTGTCACAGTGCCCACTGATATGGGATTCCACCCACCTCGTGCATCTTCCCTATTCTTTTGAGGCCTCCCAGATAGGTTTGGCCTACTCCCTCTCCTGACCCTTCCCTTCTGATAAGCATCTTGGAGCCTGGATGGAGTAAGGACTCAAAGAATAAAACAAGAGTTTTGGCTTTTCTTGATACTTGAGGGCGCCACTACCTGCTATACAGTCCGCCAGTTTAAGCCAGTTTTTTTGTCTTTTTTTTTTTAGAGACAGAGTCTTATTTTGTGGCCCTCGGTAGAGTGCCGGGGCGTCACAGGTCAGAGCAACCTCCAACTCTTGGGCTCAAGCGATTCTCTTGCCCCAGCCTCCCAAGTAGCTGGGACTACAGGCGCCCACCACAACACCTGGCTATTTTTTGGTTGCAGCTGTCATTGTTTTAGCTGGCCAGGACAGGGTTGGAACCCGCCAACCTCAGTGCATGTGGCTGGCACTGTAACCACGGTGCTAGCAGTGCTGAGCCCGTTTAAGCCAGTCTTGCGGAGAGCCCAGGGCCAGGGCCCAGGAGTTTGAGTTGTGTGTGGTTAGTTGGAAGTGTGGCACTAAGAAGCAATGAGGATAGTGGTTATTAGCTCAGGCCCTGTGACCTTTGGGCAGCTTCCTCCCTGTGAACTTAGTTTCCTCATCTGTAAGATGGGGGATAATATCTCATACAGTCATTGAGAGAGTTAAATAAGATAATCTAGGGAGGGCGGCGCCTGAGGATGACAGGTTCAAACCCAGCCCTGGCCAAACTGCAACAAAAAATAGCTGGGCGTTCTGGCGGGTGCTACTTGGGAGGCTGAGGCAGGAGAATCACCTAAGCCCAGGAGCTGGAGGTTGCTGTGAGCTGTGACGTTACAGAACTCTACCGAGGGTGATAAAGTGAGATTATGTCTTTAAAAAAAAAAAGAAAGAAAAAAGATAATCTATGTAGAGTACCTACTATGTTTAGTTATTATCATTGTTCATTTCACCCTCTGCCAAAACCTGTCAGCCCTAAACAGCTAGAAACAACACTTCCTGGCTGCTGCTTCTTAAAGAGGCCCTGTCTGTCTCACACTAGTGCCCTTTCAGCTTGGTTTGATTCAGAAAACTGTCACAGAGCCTGTAGTTTGTGTCAGGCTCTGTAAAGGGCACTGGTGATTGGGGCCATAGAGAAGTGACCACCATGGTCCCTGCCCTCAAAGAGCTCAAAGTCTTCTGATGGGCACATCCACCCCCCACTCTGGCCTGCTAAATAATAGGGACCATGCATTCAAAATGTGGACATGGAGCCATAGGTCTTTAAGTACAGAGGGTGCCAAAAAATGTATACAACATATTAAGAAAGGAAAAAGCTACTAAAATTGTAGTAATATATACCAATAACAAAAGATGAATGTAGTCATGTTTGACTCCTGCAGTTACAAGAGGAGCTCAGAGTATATATGTAAGATAAGGTGTAATACATAGGTAACATCTCTTATACTGCATAGACATTTTTTGGCAACGCTGATATATCTACTGGGCTGATATGAATGTTATACAGGGTGGCCATAAAGTTCCTGTGCAATTTAAAATTGTGTGCATGTAGCACACACTTCACTGGGTACAAAAGGGTTTGGGATGCAAAGGAATTCTCCCATCCTGTCTTTCAGCCCATAAATTCCTTTCCCTGGAGCAAATACACTTACCAGTTTCTCAACCTTCCAGATTTTTTTTCTCTCTTTCTCTCTCTCTCTCTCTCTCTCTCTCTCTCTCTCTCTCTATATATATATATATATATATATGTATGTATATATATATGAAATATGTATATAGATGCATGATATATAGACATTATATTACACACACTGTTTTGCCTCTTGCTTTTTTTCACTTAATATATTTTGGTGATGTTTTTATATCAGTTCCTAAAAAGCTGCATCCTCCTTTTCATGGCTGTTTAGCAGAGTTTCTCATGCTGGGAACTCCTGACATTATGGACTGTGGTGGGTAGTCCTGTGTATTGAAAGATGTTTAGTACTATCCCTAGCTTCTGCGCCCCCTTTTGTGACAAACACAATGTCTCTAGATATGGCCAAATGTTCCCTCCAGGGCAAAACCACTCCCAGTGGAGAACTGCTGCTGTCTAGTATTCCATCATTTGGATAAATGATAATTTATTAAACCAGGTTGATTGACACTGGGGCTGTTGCTCACATTTGCTATGACCAATCATGCTGCATTGATGACCCATGTGCACAGACATTTTGCACATGTGTGCGTGATTGGAGCTAACAACTTCTTTTTTTTTGAGACAGAGCCTCAAGCTGTTGCCCTGGGTAGAGTGCTCTGATATCACAGCTCACAGCAACCTCTAGCTCCTGGGTTTAAGGGATTCTCTTGCCTCGGCCTCCCAAGAAGCTGGGACTTACAGGTGCCCGCCACAATGCCTGGCTCTTTTTTGGTTGTCATTGTCATTTGGCAGGTTTGGGCTGGATTCCAACCCACCAGCTCTGGTTATGGCTGGCGCCTTAGCCACTTAAGCTACAGGCGCCAAGCCTGGAGCTAATTTCTTAACTGGAATTTCACAGGTCAAAGGGTTTATATATTTTATTTTTTTTTTGATAGATGGGGCCAATTTGCTAGAGGAGGTATATTCTGTTGGGGAAGATCTACCTGACTTTTCCTGGGGTATGGGCCCCTTGGAGAACGTCATGGAAGCTATTGCTCTTCTCCCCAGGAAAAGGCACATGTCCACTGACTCCCCAGTAATAGCACCATGTTTCAGGACTCAAGGACGCCATCGTGTTTACATCCCCTACAGTGAGGGGACCCTGTAAAGAATCAGCACACCAAACTGAGCCAGAACCAAGAGGTGTTTGGCAAGAGCTGGCTGAATGGTAGAAGGGGAGGGGAGAACAGGACAATCCAGGGGAGGAAAAAAACTTAAGGCCTGTGGAGGTGGGACAGTGAAGGTTGGGGAAACAGCTAGGGGTGTTGCTGGAATGTGGGATGTAAGGAGAAGGGGGTGAAACTGGGGAGGTGGGAGGTTTTCAGGATGGAGCTTGGACACCATGTGAGAACGGGGACTTTCCTGTGGACACTGGGAAAGCACGAAAGGTTTTGTTTTATTTTTCAAGGCATTATTTACATACAGCAAAATTCACCACTTTTTTTCAGCTATACATTTCTGTGAGTTCTGATAAATGAATACCTGTTGCTTAACTGCAGCCATGACCAAGACATTTCCATCATCCCCCCAAACTCTGTCATGCAACTCACAGGGAGATAACCTCTCCCCCAAACGCAACGATTGGCAACCACAGATTTGCTCTCTGTCCCCACCGGTTTGCCGTTTTCCGAATGTCATTTAAATGGAACCCTGCAGCAGGTAGCCCTTTGAGTTTCCACTCGGCATAATATATTTGAGATCTGCCCTTTGTTGCTGCAAATTAAGAGTAGTTCATCCTTTCTGTTGCTGAAAAGGGTGCCATTGTTTAGATGTAAACGTAGGTGAGGGAGATTTTGCTAGTTTTCAGTTTGGGGACGATTATGAATAGCCACGCAGGGTTTTAAAGCCGAGGAATGACCCAGATAGAACTAGTATTTGAAGACGCTCTGCCAGGGGCTGAGGCTGGGGCGGGGCACCTGGCAAGCAGGCTGGTTGTTGTAGGATGGAGCTGGACACTCACTAGCGGTCCCCTCCGCTCTCCCCGCACAGGGTACGGCCACGCCGCGCCGGGCACGGACTCGGGCAAGGTCTTCTGCATGTTCTATGCGCTGCTGGGCATCCCCCTGACGCTGGTCACCTTCCAGAGCCTGGGCGAGCGGCTGAACGCGCTGGTGTGGCGCCTCCTGCTGGCGGCCAAGCGCTGCCTGGGCCTGCGGCAGCCGCGCGTGTCCACCCAGAACATGGTGGTGGCCGGGCTGCTGGCGTGCGTCGCCACCCTGGCGCTCGGGGCCGCCGCTTTCGCGCACTTCGAGGGCTGGACCTTCTTCCACGCCTACTATTACTGCTTCATCACCCTCACCACCATCGGCTTCGGTGACTTTGTGGCGCTGCAGAGGGACGAGGCGCTGCAAAGGAAGCCGCCCTACGTGGCCTTCAGCTTCCTCTACATCCTCTTGGGGCTCACGGTCATCGGCGCCTTCCTCAACCTGGTGGTACTGCGCTTCCTCGCAGCCAGCGCCGACCTGCCCCAGCGCGCTGCCGGCCGCGCCAGCTTGCGCCGCCTGGGGGCGCCCGGGAGCAGCGGCCTCGCGCGGCCCCGCAGCCCGCCCCACCCCGGGGGCTCCGCCTCAGTCTCCCACCGTGTGCATCAGCTGGAGACATGCGCCCGCGACAATCTGGGCTTCTCGCCCCCCTCGAGCCCTGAGGCCGGGCGCAGCGGCGGCGAGACAGACCCGCCCCGAGCCCGGCGGAGGTCCATCTGACAGCCCTGGACCAGAGTTGGACCTGGAATGGCAGGGACCGCCTTCATCTCCCTGTGCACCCTCCCCGGGGCTTGCACAGGGTAGGGTGAGGGGCCTCAGTGCTGTCTTCCACCACAAGCAGCTTCTCATCATCTTCTGTGGCTAGTCCCCTCCCTCCTCTCCAAAAATATACCGAAGTCGCATCATAAGCACAAGCCAGGCTCTACAGCCACCCTGCAGGAGCAAATCCCTTGTAGTCCAGTGTGTAGGAAAGAGTGGCCACATCAACACCCAGGAGAAGCTCTGTGCAGGTCCACGTCACCAGCTGGCCTTTCAGAGCAACTTTTCTGTACGAAGAGGCTGTTTTCCGTGTTGTAGGAGAAATGCACAACTCTCAACCCTGGAATCCTCACCAGAATGGGAGAGGCCAGATACACTGCAAGCCCTGGGAACAGAGGTGGCCAAAGGCCCTGCCCATGGCCCTGTGTGGACGAGTTAGCCAGCCTCTGCACTGTTTAAACCATCTCTTGTCTTCTGTGCCTAGTGTGTGGTGTGGAACTGGCTCACATGGACTTGGACACAGCCAAATACTGTGATATAAGCTCTCAATCACCAGCAATGTGCCCTTGGGGGATTGCATCCCCTCCCTGGGCTCAGTTTCCACATCTGTAAAGTGGACTCATTCAGAATCCCTGCCCCTCTTCTGCATCTCTGGCAGGGCTTTCTGGAACAGGCCCTTGTACCAAAGGAGGGCATTAACAAAGCCCATGGACTGGTGCCCTAGAATCCTGTCACACTCAGCCCCTTAAAGCACTGACTTCCCTTAGCTTCCCAGCTAGAACTGTTTCAAGCCAAAGCAAGAGCAAGTCAGGTTAGAAAAGCCAAAAACTTTTAATTTTCAACATGAGCTACATGGTCATGAACACAATGCAATGTGACCCACTGCAACCCAGGGGCCCTGAAAACCCTCCCTCCCAAAAGGCCTGGGCAGCTCCTGCTCCCCAAGAGGGAATGAGGGGAAAGGTGGGTGGATGGAGAGAGGCCCCCAGCTTGAGGACCCAGGGCCCTGCCTTCCCACCACCCCCTCAGGAGGCAGCCATAGAGGGAACTGGCTCCAGAGGCAATGCCTGTAGCCCTGGGTTCAAGTCTCCACTTTGTCCTCACAGCAGCTCTGGGTAAAATGGGTACCACCAGCCCACCTCATGGGGGTTGAGTGTTGGGAGCTCGTGGACACCTTCTGTCCACTCTGAAGTGCTGCTCTAGATGCGGGGCCCTCCCAGAGGGCCTTGGAATCACTACAGAGGAACAAGCTCAGTCCCCTGGGCCTGGCACTGCTGCTGCTCAATAAATAAATGCAGGTGACCTTGCCTGATGCAACAGCTGTGCCTCCAAAGAGGATGAGACTTGGTGCTGTTTCTGATGCTGAAATGCACCCAGGAGCTCCTGATTTAAATGGTATAGTCAGCCAGCTTGAAGAATGCACAACCACCCAGGACACTATCCCCTTCACCTCCCTGTACAGAAGAGCCCTGAACGGCTGACAAACTGAGTTCCGGGCCTGGCTCAGCCACTGACTTGTCTAAGTGGGACTTCAGGCAAGCACCTCCCCGCCCAGGCCCTCAACTCCCCTCTTTAAAATGGGGCTGACAGCAAAGGCCCTCCCCTACTACCCAGGGGCTCTTGTGAGGGCCCAAGGCCACACTCAAGGTAAAAGCACTCTGAAAACAAAAGTCTGAAAAGCACTAGGGGAGGGCTAGGACTCATTACACCCGAAGGTTTGGGAGGATGTCCCCAGGCTTAGGAGCACCATGCTGCCCCTTGGTGCGCGCAGCCACAGGAAGGAGCAGGTATTCCTTAACTCTCCCTCCAGTTGGTCCCACACAGGTTACAGCCCCTCAGCAAGATTCTGCATCCAGACGGCAAGGCCCGGATCAAATCCTACAGACCCTCAGTCAGCTGGGCAAGACCCCCAGGACAGCTTGGTCTTCCTGGCAATCCCTTCCCAATCTCAAGCCCAGAAGTTACTGCTGTGAAGGTAACATGTCTTCCTGTCACCTGAAGTACGAAACATGGAGTCCTACTTCTGTCCACTCTGTTGCACACTTGCTGAGGGGTCTCGGCTGAGTTGCTTCCTGTTACTGGGCCCCCCGTTTCCTAACCTTTCTGATGGGCTAGAACTTGCCCTGCCCATGTTCTCAGGCCACTAGGAGGTGCCAAAGTGAAGGGAGGAGGAAGTGTGGGTAGGGGGTCCCTACCTCCACCTGCCTAGAGACCCAGGTGGGGGTGCCACTGAATGCACAGGTGACCCCAGGGGAGGCTCCTCCCCTGTGCTGTGGCTTCGCCTCCTTGTTTGTAAAATGAAGATGGACTAATGAGCCCAAAGGCCCCTTCCCTTTAGTATGAAGGGGATGCTGGAGACGGAAAGTGGAAATGGTTCCCTCCCATGGTACCTCTGTGTGTGATCTGAGATTGAAAATAAAATCATCCCCTAGTGACCCCTAGGCCCCAAACTCCACCCTCTCTGCTGCTCCCTGAATGATGCGATTTGAGCTGGCAAAGGATCAGACAACAGCAGGGACAGACTGGGCTGGGCTTGAAGTTTCCCCAAAGCTAATGAAAATGTCACTTCCCTCCCCAAACCCCCATCCCTTGATGAGGACAGACGGTGGTTCCCACACCTGATGGTCACAGCCCCGTCTAAAGGGGGGCTTGTGCTCACAATGATGACAGAAAGAAATAGGGCTCCAGCCCCAGCCACCCCACCCCTCCAGGAGGTGAGTGAGATTTCACAGAACAAACAAGAAAATCATTGAGGGGGCCCTTGCTGACCACCCTCAGGGTGTTATTGCTTCGGAGCTTTCTCTCTCTTTATAAAGGCTGTGTGGCCATCAGAGGGTGGGCTCAGGCTGCCAGGGCCGAGCCCTCTCTCCCTCTGGCTGGGACAGCCAGCCTCTGCCCTATCTTTAAAAAGCTACCCCTGAACAACCATAGCAGTGCCGGCTGGAGAGAGAAGTCGCTTTCCTGGCTCAAAATATTCTAAATGGTGAGTAATAAACAAACAGCAGAGAAATCACACTGGTTAAAAACACAAATGGGGGAGGGGCTGATTCCACCCAGAGCCCTGCTCCCAGCTGCCCCCCAGCCTTGGGATCCTGGATAGGAGGGGCCGCCGCAATTCCTCTTCCCAGTGCAGCATAAGACGCTCCAAGGAGGTGCTGTAACTCTCCGCCAGGGCTTTAAAGCATACCCGGGGCTGAAACAAGCCAGGGGCAGGAAAGTTTCTAGGTGGAAGGAATCGCCTGGCAGGACCAAGAACAGGGTGAGACCGAAGACAGCCTGGGTGGCCTCAGTGGAAAATGACACCTTCTAGTGAAGACCAGGCCCCCTCTGCCAAGGCCCCACAATCATAAGGAGTGCCTTGTAAAGAAAGTCAGGACCAAGGATAATAAATTAGAACATGATTCTAATGGGCAGCTCCAGCTACAACCCTATAGGGATAGGGAAAGAAGGGGGGAGGGCAGGAGGGGCTGGCCGCCGCAGACCCAGGCCAGCAAGGAGACAGTGGTCTCCTGGAATGTTCTTGTGTCTCCTCCCCACCTGACCTGGGACTCTGTAAAGACTATGTATGAGCTAAGAACAGGCCCCAAGGCTTGGAACACTAACTCTACCCAGCTAACCTGGACTACGCCCTACACAGCAGGGACTAGGTACAGAGGAGTGGTAGGCTGCTGGGTGCCTCCCAGGGGAGGTTGGCAGAAATGTGCTTCTATAAAGAGGGGCCAGCTTATATCCTCCCTTGCATGCAAAAGGGCTCCCGCAGGCCCAAGGGAGGGCCAGGCTGGGAAGGCAGCAACCCAGGCCTGCTTGGGAAGGAATCTCCCAATTTTTACACTCAAACCTCTTCATCTCTTTCTCTCCTACCACCATCTTTCCTTGAGCCAAGGTAATTGAGGCCGAGGCAGTGGGTTCTGCCCTTAGTACAGAATGGTTAGTTAAAAAAGACTAAAATAGGGGGGCTCTATTGCCTCCCCATGCCCCTAGCCTGGAGGCAGAGGGGTAGACAAGATAACCTTTGACCTCATCCAACAAGGAGGGTTTCTCCTATTTGGGAAACCCTTACCCTGGCACCACCAGTCCTAATCTCAGCTTTCCTCAGCCTCCCCCTCCAACCCAGCATCCTGTAAATGCAGAGACAGTGAGCTCTCTAGGCTTGGAGTTCTGGAAACTTGGGGTCACACAGCTTCTCCACCAAAACACCGATGACAATGTTCTTTCCAGACCACCAACAGTTCTCAAACTAGCCTGTTGCAATCCCATGGAGCAAGGCACCCTGGGGGTCTGTGCCAGGCCCCGAGTACTCCTCCTTTCTTTTGATCCCTGCTGGACCCCAAGTCCTAGAGCCACCAGAAGAGGAGCAGGCAGGAGGGGACGGACAGATGGACTCGGACAGGCTGCGGCAAAGCTCCTTCTATGGGCAGGCAGAAGGAAGCCCGAGCTCCTCTTCAGTGGGGGGCTCCGGGCCTCTGGGAGCTGGCTCCGGATCCTTGCAAAGCTGCCCCGACAGCTCTGGGGCAGGAGTAGCTGCCTGAACCCGGTGCCGCAGGAAAGACACTTGCTGGTAATTGGCACCATGGAGATGGCCGGCCGGGTTCTGGACTTGGCTCCGGGCAGCGAGCTTCCGAGGAGGCAAAAAGGGGGAGAAGTGAACAGTGTTTGGGGCAGGAGAGTAGTTTGCTCTGCCACCTCAGTCTCTCCTTTCTCCAGATTGCAGCCATATCCACCAGGTCAAGAACCGGCCCAGTCAAAAGTATAGCCAATCCCGTTGGGAGAGGGAAGGTCTCAGGGAGTAGGAGGCAAAGAAGGGGTGAGGAGGGGCCCAAGGGGGGCAGGTCTCCCCATTCTGCTTCCCCACTGTGGGGGAGAACCCCGTCCTCCTGTCCAGTGTGCCCCTGGGCCTGGGGTCCAGATCAGGGCTGGGCGGTCCCCAGGCCCTTTTGGGGAGACCCTCTCCATCCTCAGCACTAAGATCGTTCTCCGCAGGGCCCCACGGTGCTCTCCAGGGACAATTGAGATGCCTGCCGGAGCAGGGGGCCCGTGGCTGGGTCCACCATGGAGGAGGTGGGGAAGAGCTTGTACCAGCCCACGGCCAGGGTGGTCAAGTCCAGCTCCTCTAACAGCACACGTGCCACGCCCATGAACTGCTTCCGCTCCATCCTCCCGTAGTTCCCCCACACGATCACCTGTGGGCAACAGACACAGCTGTTCGAATCCTGCCGATAATACTCACAGGCCCAGAATTAGAGCCTGGGGTTGCCCCATGTCCCATTTATCTGAGTCCTGTGAATTCTACTTCCATAAAATTGCTCAAACCCTACTGTATTTTCCCTGCTTCAGCGCCAGTGATTGCTTGTCCAGGTGACTGGTTTCCAGCCTCAAAATCTTGCCCTCTCCACTCCACCCTCCACATGCCCCATCTTTGAACCTAGGCCTTGAGGGCTGACCCTACACAGTAGGTAAGTTCCTTGCCCATTCTCCCACAGACCCTCTGATTCCAGATCCTCAGAATCTCTCTATGTGAAACAGTTTCCAAAGTGGCTGGTGCAGTGTACATTATTCTAGCCTACCCATTGCCTTCTGCTGGGCCTTCCGCAGTTCCTGATCAACTAGTTCCTGGTCTTGGAGCTACCTAATGGACAGCCTCTGTGGCTGTGGCACCCTCATTTGCTATTCTGCATCTCAGCAGCTCCTAACTTCACCTGCAACTGCTCTGCACAGGCAGCTGGCTCATTCAGGAGAGCCTGGTGGCTTCAAGCTCAGCCTCTGGAGTCAGACATATGGAGGTTCAAATCTCAGCTCTGCCGCTTACTGGGATATGTGGTTCTGGGAAAGTCATTTAACCTCACTGAGCCTCAGTGTCCTGAGCAGCAATCCTTGCTCAGCTTACCTTACTGAAAGCTGTCGGCTGTTCCTCAAGCACACAGGGAACATTACAACAGGGGCTGACATTATTATCATTTGCTATATGAGGAACTGCTCTGTGGCAAAACTTCCCAACAACCCTCCAAAAAATGATCTGATTTTACAGCTGCTTAAACCCAGGCTCAGAGACGTCGAGTCATTTGCCTGGGATCACTCAACTAGTAAGTCTTCCGTGGTCCTTACACACTTATCAGAAACTCACTTCTAGTGCATGGACGGGTTCCTTCTCACTGGTGTTAGGGGCTGAACTGTGTTCCTCCAAAATTTGTATGTTGAGGCTCGAAGCCCCAGTACCCCAGAATGCGGCTAAACTTGGAGATAAGGCCTTTAAAGAGGTGATTAAATTAAAATGAAGCTGTTTGGGTGGGCCCTAATCCAGTCTGACTGGTGTCCTTATGAAAGGAGGAAACTTAGACAAAGAGAGACACTAGGAACATCACTCGTAGATCTGTCCTGCTCTGGGTAGAGCACCCAGCTTCAGGGACCCCATCTCTGCCTTCTGTTTCCCCACCCCTTGCAGGCACAGGCACCGAAGTTCCCTAAAGATGTGGGGGTCAGAGTGCACAAGGCAGATGGGGCCCCAAGGTGGTCTTCTGATTATGTTAAATGATGTCTGAGTACTCTCGAGGAGTGGCGTTCTCCCCAACATTTCTCACAGGGCTATACCAGAAAACGTCAACTGCGCCCGCCCAGAGCACACATGCAATACATAATGGAAGGAAGTCCCCCAACAAATAACATTCACCTTGCTAACAGTGATAAATGTTTTCTTTCCTATTCCATTAAAAATAAAAAAGCTTGTTGAGACCTACTAAAGAGATTTCACAACTTACTAGTGGGTCTCAACCTATAGGTTCAAAAACTCTGCCCTTATACCTTTTGAGTGTGGGACATAACTACAAGAGGGACTCTACCTGACGAATTCAAATATTTTGACCTAGGTGTTTATACCCTCACATTAACCTAAAATAAAAATAAAAATAAAAAAGCAAAGAAAAAAGAAAAACTCTGCCCTAGACAGGAGCTGGGCTTCCCAGTTTGGCAGAGTCCCTGACTGTCTTGGCAACCTGTAATACTCACACCCTGCTCTCAGTTGCTTTGCCTGCCTATGTTGGATGCGAGAATTAAGGTGCACGCCAGAAGGACCAAGTGGCAGCTGAGAGAGTGAGCTCATGGCTTCTGTGGGCATTTGACCCTGGCCCTGCCTGCTCCCAGGATGGGCAGCTGCTTCTAGCCCCAGGCTTGGGTAACCACTAGAATCTTCCCTAATGACTGGAGTCAAACACCTCTGTGGGGTCCTCAATGGGCCCCAAGCTAGTATCACTGTACTCTAGGCCAAGCTCTGATCTTTAGAGGTTGATGATGATGATGATGATGATAGCCACTGGCACAACTCTTACTACATGCCAAACTTGCACAAATACTACACAAAGCACACGTTCCACTGTCATGGTGATGCTATCAGGCAGAAGCGAATAATATCCCCACTTTACTGATAAAGAAACTGAGGCTCGGCTCAGCACCCCTAGCTGAGTGGTTAGGGCGTCAGCCACATACCCCAAGGCAGCCATGTTCGAACCCAGTGCAGGCCCACTAAACAATGACAGCTGCAACAAAAAAATAGCCAGGCACTGTGGCAGGCACCTGTAGTCCCAGCTACTTGGGAGGTGGAGGCAAGAAAATTGCTTAAGCCCAGGAGTTTGAGGTTGCTGTGAGCTGTGATGCCATAGCACTTTACTGAGGGCAACATAGACTCTTTCAGAAAAAGAAAAGAGAAAAGAAACTGAGGCTCAGAAGGGAACTTGTTCAAAGTTGTACAATAAGTTGTGGAGCTCAGATTGCCCATAGTGCCTATTTTCTCCTGGTGACGCCCTCCAGAGACCCTTCCCAAGGGTGCCCCCCCATTCTGATATTGCACACACACACACACACACACACACACACGTCAGAGCCCCTCACCTGCAGGACTTTGCCCTGGGGACTCTCAGGAAACAGCAGCACCTGGTTATACAGTGGGTCCAGCGACTTGCGTGCGACTTTGGTCTTCTTCTTGGCAATGCAGACACCATTCTCTAGCAGGTAGGCCTTGATGTAGGCCGCTGGGGAGAGAGGCCAATGGGGGTGAGTTCTAGTCTGGCTTCTCAATGGGCACAAAAAAGCGAGGCTGCCCAGCTACTGCCTGGGAACAGAAGTGGCTCCATGGGGTCTGGGGAGGATACAACAGGAGCAGGTGGGAGTGGGGGGGGGGCAGATGCAGCTAGGGTTAGGTGGGGCCCACTTCACCTCCTCTGCTGGTCCAGACCAACGCCTTCCCCCTTCCTTTGCCCCCTCTGAGCTTGCCTGCTTCCTGTCTCAATCCATGGCTCATCCACCCTGTGCTTGGCTTGTACTCTCAATTGGTAACCCGATCACTTCACAGGTTCTTGCTGTGTGCCCACCCCATGCCAAGTACCCTGTTCGGCACTAGGGTACAACGTTAAACAGAAAAGATGACCCTGCCTTCCTGCTCAGTCTAATGGAGGAGACCAACACTGTCAACAGATCATTGCAACTACGGCCCCAAACCAACCCCAAAATACCTGAATTGGGAGGGGGTCAGGGGGATGTCCTATACAGTTGAGGCACAATTTTTTCTTTTCTAGACCCTAAATACCCCTCAGGATATCCTCCCTAACCACCTCCAGCCCTGCCTTGCAGAGGGGGGGTCCCAAACCTGGCAGTGTCTTGGAGCCTGGCTTGGCTGTCAGTCCCCGAGCCTGGATGATGTCCACTTCTAGCTGACCGTTCCGTTCCTGCAAGCCAATTTCCACGTCCCCTACAAGAGGCCCCAAGAGATGAGACTGGGAAATGGTTCAGAAGCTCACATAAGGATTCAGAATCTCCCTTCTACTTGGGGATGAAAACTCCTTCCCCATACCCAGCCCCAAATAAGACCAGAACCAGCTCCCACCCCAAGGGCCTGCTATGGGCTTAGCAGTGTGTACTGAGCTCCATACTGGATACTCAGAAGACGTATCAGTAGGCAGAGGGGCAGGAGAGAGAGACAGACCCTGGGCCCTCCCCACCTCCACCCAGTCCCTGTGGAACAGGCCTTGGGGCACTCACCCATGGGTGTGGTGGCCAGGGTCTGGCGGCCCACAAACTGTGCTGGCCCCATGCTGCCCAGGAAGTCACTGAATTGTGCGTCTGATGCCAGGCAAACTCCTCCATAGTTAAGGCTGCAAGAAAAGATGAGACACATGGATCCGGGAGCTGAATGACGACTCCAATGGCTCAGGAGAGCAGCCCGAGAACACTCCCTAGTCCACAGCATGTGTCCACACCTGTCCCCCTACCTCTCCTTGCTAACCAATCCTGAGGCTCTAGCTCCATGAAATGGATATGCTGCTACTCACCTCCTGCAGTGACTGCAAAAATCAGGGAAATGAAGTCTGCCAAATCCCTGGCTCATGAGGTTTAGGGCCCTGATATACTCTGTATGGTCCAGAGACAAGCACCACCAGCATCCCCAGGGAGCTACACGGAAACCACTCCATCCCCAGCTGCTAAAGCAGAGTCTGAATTTTAACATGACCTGCTTGCACATGCAAGTTTGAGATGGAACAGACCAGTGGTTGTGGACTCCGAGGTGAGCATTTGTTACTGCTGCTGGGCTGCCCAGTATCTGCTTCCCTTTCTTTGGTTAGGAGACCTCAAATTTCCTCTGGGAGCTCCCTCCCCATGGCATGTGATTGCAGTAGGGTGGAACAGATCCAGCTCAGCCTGGCCAATCAGAGCATTCCTTCCCCTTGGCTAGTGACTGGCTCTGAGGCACATGTCTGGCCCAATTCTGCCAATAAGAATCTGTCCTGGAAGTTTTGTTTGAACCATGGGGAGTAAGAAGCTCTCCTTTACCACCACACTCGAGACTGAAACGCAGGACTAGAACTTTTGACAGCTATCTTGCTACCACCTGGATCCCAAGAATGAAGCCATCAGAACGATGGCATTGTGTGATCTCCTGGATCCAGCTCTGCCTGAAGCAAGATGCTTCATCTTTTGGTTATACAAGTCAGTAACAACAACAATAATTATTCCCATTTCAGAGATGGGAAAGAAATAGTTGGAGAGGTAAAGGGAGGGAGAAATCTTACTGAAACAGGCTTAAGCAAAATATTAAAATTATTCTTGTTATTGTTGTTGTTATTGACTTATATAACTAAAGCCTTGATCACCACCCTTTACCTTGCTATCTCAATCTTCATGAGTCCCATGCTGGGGTCCTAAGGACCACCTGGCCAATAACTAGTTCCCACCTGAATCTCTGTCAGTCTATTCAGGAAGATGCCAACCCAAGGCAGAAGCTGAGTAGAATTTGAACCCAGGCAGCAGGCTTCTGAGTCTGTTATCTTAACAATTATGCAACAGTGTTTTTTTTTTTTAAATAAAGTATAGGAAAAAAAATCACCTAAGTGTCTAGGGACTGAAATGTATACCCACTATTCTTGCAAAACCAAAGACCCTTAATGCACAGCCCTGGGGCTTCAACCCTAGACCCTCTAGAGCTAGTGCCCCAGCTTTCCCTCCGTGCCCTGGCTCTCTTTCCCACCCTGCCTTCCTAGTCACCTGGGAGGCTCCATCTCATAAGGAGGGTCTGGGCTCCAAAAGCCTGAAAAATGGCGGGGCCTCATGGGTTTCAGGGCATAAGGGAGCCCAGCCTCCAACGCAGAGCAAGGCTTCCACAGCCTGAAATTGAAAGTTTCCTCCAACATCATCATTGTCTGCTCCTCAGTTCCTGGTGGGATTGTGAGCAGACAATGGGGAACTGGCAGGCCTGGTAATTAGCGGTAATTGTTTATAATATCTGGGCGGCTGCCTGATTTCCCATCCCAGGGAGCCTCACTGGCTGCCAAGGAACCAGGCTGATGCCCCAGAAACCCTGAATGAGCTATCCCATCTCCCAGGGATTGGAGGAAGGAGGAATAAAGTGGTGGCCAGTCCCTAATGGCCAGAGGGACTGCATTGGAGACCTTACTCCACCCTGGGATCTTCCTTGGAGTAGGAAAGGAAGCAGAGACTACAAAATCAGATCTGCTGGCCACCTGCCTGCTGTGTGACCTCTGACGAGATGCTCTTGTCTCTGTGTCTGCACTTCAATGTTCTTATCTGCAAATGACACTGCACACTATTTACTTGGCTGTATCAGTTTTATGTTTCCCAAATCTCTGCTACAGGACCCATTAGCAAAGGAGTATAAGAGAGCTTAATGGATTCAGTGCCACGTACATGCTATAACTTAGACCAGTCCTCACATGCAATCATGGGAACTCAATCCGTGTCCACTACCAACCCCTACAGATGGACGCAAACTGGGAAAATAGAGGACAGCAGTGAAGGATGGACTTTGGCCTAACAGACGCTGGATTCTGATGCTGTACAACTTGGGGCAAAATTTTTTAACCTCTCTGAGCTGCAGTTTCCTTAGGTGTAAAATGGGGGATAAATAGTCATCACCTAGCTGAGTTGTTGGGGAGAGTCAGCAAGATACTGTGGGCAAGGGGCTTAGTCCAGAGTGTCTGCTGAACGTATCAAGAAGGAGAGAGCACGACCTGTCGGTGCTACCACCTGGCCTTGGAGCACTTCCTCTCCTCTTCTTGGCATTTCATAGCATTTCTATTCCAGACCTGTTAAAACATGCAGGGTCTACATTTGAGACCGAGCCCAGGCCGTCTGGGGACAGCTGAGGAAACACTGCCGCAGCAGCTGCCTGCCAGGGACACGTGCCACTTGGGCAAAGGCAGAGCCCTGAAACAGGATTACAACCCATATTCCACTGGCCTTATATTCTTTGTTAATGGTGAAATGAGATTTCCTGCATTTCAAATCCTGTTAAGTTTGTTTATGGAGATGAAACCCATTTGTCTTTTATTATTAACCTCTGAGCTTGGTTCGGCCCCTGGATTTTTTTTTTGTGTGTTCTTGATGGTTAAAGAAGTGACTGGGTTATTCAGGGGTTTGACTCCATTCTCCTTTCCAGTTGGATTGCGCGTCTCAAGGGCATCAGAAATTGGAAGGTTGCATGGCCCTCATGGTGATTATAGGTTATGTGGTTCTGAAAGGTTTTAGCAGCTTATGGGCTTCCTGTTCATCCACTCACTGCCCACCCCTCAACGTACAACCCATCCATCCACCTTCCCCCAAACTTGCTGAGCCTACAACATAGTCAATTCTGGTGCAACGTGAAATAAGTGTTCCTAAAAATTACTGTGCAATGCAAAGGCCTGCTATAAAAATCACAGAGCCTATGGGGAAAATGGGGTCAGTATCACATCAAAAAAAAAGAAAAAAGAAGAACAGACAGGAACACAATAAAAACAACAGCCTAGTTTTATACATGTTACATGGTTAAGAAACGCATAAATACTACAATCAAAGTGGCACTTGACCTTGAAAACAACCTCAAGTTTGCTTGCGGAAGTGGGTGTCAGAAGGGCTGGAGCACGTGGGTTAGGGAAAAGATGAAATGGGATGGAGGCTCATGCCACCAGGTGTGGACGGGTGTGGCTCACACACTGTAAACAGAGAGAGCAGGGTGTGTCCTGGGTGTGCGTTTTGTATATTCTTACCCAGGTGCAGATTTCTGCTTTCTCCTAGTGCTTCTCACAGACAAGAATGTACCTGACTGAGCAAACGTGAAAACTGTGTTATGCGCAAATTGTTTCCTAATACTTCAGTCACGTTGTAACAAATTCTCATTTTCAAAACAAGCGCTGTAGCAGAATTGCCCATGTGCCAGGATACACCACATCACATAATCCTGACTTTGGCTTTTCAAGCACTCGAGACATTTCCATATGTGGCCCCTCCATGAGACTGTGGCTTGTGAGCATGAAGCTGGGGATTTGATCTATTTTGTTATTTATCAAAAATTTGTCATGAACCAAGCACCGATAGTACTAAGTTATCAATGTTGACTCATGCAATCCTCTTAACTCTTAAAAGCTAGGTACTTGTAATTAATACCCATTTTGCAGAAGGGGAAACCAAGGTATAGAAGTGTCAAGAAATTCAACCCAGATCACTCTGCTAAGAAATGGCAGACCTGGGACTTGAACCCTGAAATCCTGGCTCCAGAATTTACCTTCTTAAGCACTACCTTAGATGATTTCCTGTGTGCCCTGAGGGGACTTTAGCCTTGCCCTGAGCAGAGCACAGGAATTTGCAGTCTAAGCTTTGGGGTCAGGCACACTTGAAACTGAATTCTGACTTCACCACTCACTAGAGACACATTCTTCCCCTCTTAAAGCCCTGGTTTCCTTTCCTCTTAAATTGGAATGAAGAACAAGATAATCTTCAGTGCTGCTATAAGAATTAAGTGAGATAAATGCCTTAGAACAGAGTCTGGCACATTTAAATGCTCAAGAAATACTACTGTTGATGAAATAAAACAAAAGAAATCCCATCTCCTAACCCACATCCATATCCAGTCCCACTTTGTCCTTTAGGCACAAAGACTCTGCTCAATCAATGACTACTAAATCACAGAAGCAGGAAAGGGAAGAGGGTCCTGCCCACCCACCTACCCACCCCAGCCTCCAGAGCCTTTGCTTATCAGAAAGTCTCAGCATGAATGTAACTGTCAGCCTGCGATGGCCCCACCACTGGCTCACACTCTGCTCTCCTGGGCTATGGGCACAGTGACCCAGACACCCAGGGACCTGGGTGCTGACGATCCAGACACCTCAGGACAATGAGGGGCAGAAGTAAGGAGCAGGTGGGTGCTGAGAGCCAGCTCTGAGAGCTTCCAGGTTGTCTAAAAAGAGGCTGAGGCTCTGATTTTGTGAGCCTATGGATACTGGGAAGGAATGGAGTATGTACACGCTTCTGTCAACACTGAACCCTGTGTCCAGTGGGACAGACAGGTACATAGGTGACAATTAGGACACAGAATAGAGGGTACTGTGGTAGGGGAGAACAGGGGTGTGTGGAATCTGCTCATGCATCCAGGGCTGGTAGACCCCTGATGTTCTACTTCCTCTGTCCATGCCCAGGGCAGACATTGCTAATCAATCTCAGCATTCCCAATGAGCCTGGATGGGCTCCAGTATCCCTCTCAACATAGCACTCCAGGGAGCCACTATCAATTAAGCGGAGACAGTTTATGGCACACACACAAGATACAGTTTATGTTCCAATTGTCAGCTGGGACCTGGAGAAGGCATGAGTCAGAGGGTGAAGGGGGAGCAGGTTAGGGAAGGCAGAGCTAGGTAGAGGGAGCAGTGAATACAAAGCCCCCAAGGTGAGAAAGAGGGCAGAGTGATAGGTTCAGGGTGGTGGCACAGGGGACACATGACTGGGGACCTGGGTGAGCCTGGGAGAGGTCTGAGCAAATAGGTGCTGGGTGAGAGACTGTGGAGTTCAGCCCCTAATGGAGACTTGACGGTATCCAGGCAAGAGTGATGGGTGGCCTTGACCAGGGGATGGAGATGGGGAGAAATCATGGGATTCAAGAGATAATGAAGGGTAAAATGATAGAGGCCAATATGGATTGGATATGGATTATGTCCTGAGGAGAACTTTCTGAGAAAACACCAGGTCTCTGGCTTAGGCAGCTGGGAGATGATGGTTCTATGCACTCAGGCAATGTAGCAGGCTCTGCTGGTTACCCCCCCCCCGCCCACCCCCTTACCTCATCTGTGCTTGCTAACTTCCAAGTGCTAACACCTGCATTCACTTGTCTACGTTGCTCTAGCCCCTGAAGAACTCGAATCTACAGAACCCACTGAGCCACAGGAAGAGCCAGAGTTAACAGGCAGTGGCCATCAATCAGTAACTGGTAATAGCTGGAGTATAAATACCTCTGCTCCCTCACCTCCTGAGCGGTGGCTCTCAGGGGCATGTTCTACACTGGTTTTCCATCAGGATTAAGCCCCGGTTGCCCGCCAGGGTCTCTGGCTTCCTCAAGCATGTTTTGTTGGGTGCATCCTTGTCTCTGTCTTGTATGCTGCTCTGTTATTATTTTGAATAATCTCCCAAGTGAATCATTTACAGAGATAGTCCACAGGGGATGTCTCAGGATTGCAGGGTGTGGGGGGAATGTCTGGGGAGGCACTGTTCTCATGGTCCTTTCTCGGGGTGTTGAACTTGATCCTCTGCCCTTTGTCTAGGTGAGATGGGCCTGCTCTGGTGGCTCAGCTGGTTGACCCTCCATCCTTAAGACACAGAACCCTAATTTTTGACCAGGCAGAAAAGGCTCAGGGAAAGAAAACCCTTCCTCAGCCCCAGGGGAGAAACCATGTCTGGGCAAAGTGCGGAGGGGAAAAATGGGAGGACTCTGGGTCTTTGAGTGCATCCTCAATCCACCAAACCATCCTGGAAGCCTCCAGCTCCAGAAATCTTCATAGATGCAGTATTAAATCAGAGAAAGAACTGAGTGTAATCATTGAAAGCAGACTCCAAATGCCTGGATTTGAATCTCAGCTGTTACTTACTGGCCATGTGATCTTTGGGTGAGTGAGTTACTTCCCTGAGCTTACATTTCTTGTTGTGAGTACTGAATGAGTCAATATATGTGCAAGCACTCAGCACACTGCACACAGCAAGTGTTCTCTAGGTTTCTCTACCTTACATGCATACAAACCACGCAGATCTTACTAAACTACAGATTCTGATTCAGTGGGTCTGGGGTGGAGCCTGAGACAATGCACTTCTTACCAGCTCCCAGGGGATGCTGCCAGACTATGGCCCACTTTGAATAGCAAAGGCTAAAGCCACAGGCTATTGGTATCAGCAGTGTGGAACTCAGGACATCCTCATTGTCACAGTGGCCCAACCCATGTGCACTCTGGACCCATCCCTCAGCCCTGGCTGGAAATACAGCATTTCCCAACTTTTCTATAAAAGTCTTCTGTAGGTCTCCTGAGACTGCTAGTCAGGTGCCCAGTTCACTGCCTGGCACACTACAGGTGCTCGATCACATTTGCTGAGATGAACATCTATACGGAAGCATTCCTGTGCCCGCCTGCAGGATACACATGCCCAGCGACCCAGCACATGGTCAGACATGCCTGGCACTGCCAGGGCTGCTCAGGCAGGCTGGCTCCCTGTAAGCCCCAGCTGGGCTGGCAAAAGCCCAGGGGGTCGGGAAAGGGGAGGACAATCACATCCTTTCCTCTATCAGAGCCTGGCACCTGGGTCCAACCAGTGCCCAAAATACCTGAAGAACAAGGAGGAGGCTGTCCCTTATCAATGTCCCTTCCTCAGCCAGGTGTTGAGCAGGTGGCAGTATCTGGCTGGAATTCACCAAAACTCAGCCCCTCTCAGGAGGCCAAGACTATCCTCCCTACCGGACCCAGCACCCTCCAAACCACTTGATCCTTCCTCAGTGGGGCTCAGAACACTTACCCCAAACCTCCTATTATAATCATAATCATCACAGCTTACATTTATTCAGCGCTTACTCTGTGCTTGGTACTTTAGAGACAAAATTGTATTGGGGATGGTTTACTATGTCCACTGGAACACAACTAACCACGAGCAGCCAACTACCTAACTAATAGCTAATAATTATGGTGCATGCCAGTCACTGTTCACGGTGCTTTGATATATAGTAACGAGTTTAATCCCCACAGTAACTCTGAGTGTCTGTATTATTACCTTTCTAGAGAAGAAGAATCTGGGCTCAGAGAGGTGAAGCCACATAAATGCTAAGAGGCAGAAATGAACCATTACAAACCAGGATTATCTGACCCCCGAGTCTTGGCTTTGAACCTGTCTGTAATGTAACTGGACTCTCTGGCCCCTTAAAGCACACTGCAGTGAATGATAACAAGAGCATGCACCTGCCACATGCAGGCAGCCCCTCATTTCTCCCTCACAACATCCTCGCCAGATGTGCCCATCTGCAAGTCACATGACCTCTCTAAGTTTTTGCCTCCACTCCTGTAAAACTGAGTACAGGTGACTTCCCTGCTGCTGCTCGCTGAACTATGTTGGTCATCCTCTCTATAATCTGGTCCTCCTGACCTTCTCATGACGCCAACAAGATGCTTACTGGCCTCCTCAAAGCTCAGAGAGATGTGCTCAAGACCACCCAGGGGGTCAATGGCAGAGGCAGGAGTAGGACCCACACCTCCTGATCCCCTCGGACTCACATCTACCAGCAGGGACCCACTGCTCCCCAGACACCAAGAACATCTTGTTCTAGATTTGGCTGCCTTGCCATGTTTCTCAAGTTCAAGGAGACATTGGCTTCCTTCCTCCTCTTCTCCCTTCCACTGTCCTCCTCTTCTAAGCCACTGGAAAGTCTTGCAAGGAGGTAGGTCGAACAGCAGCCATTCCCAAGGGTGGAGGTGCCTCTTGTAGGAGAGGCTGGGGGTGAGGAAGGCTTTTGGCTGGAGGAGGCCCCCACTGAGAAACAGGGTGGAGACCACACCGAGCCTTACCAAATCACTTGGCCACTGCTGTCCAACAGAACTCTGTGATGACAGAAATGTCCCATGCCGTCTAATAGGGCTGCTGCTAGCCACCTGTTGTGATCGACCCTTTGAAATGTAACTAGTGCGACAGAGGAACAGAATGTTTCATCTTATTTTAAACTGGTTGACATTTAAGTAGCTACAAGTGTCTAGTGGCCGGTGGCCTGACCTATGTGGCACTTAACTTTTCCAAGTCTCAATCTCCTCATGTGCACAAGGATCATGACAGTCCCCACCCCACATCAGAGGACAGCTGAAACCATGAAACGACATAACACTATGGAATAACTCCAGCGGGAGACAGGAGACCCAGGTTTCAGACCTAGTAGCATGCTGTGGGACCCAGGGCAAGCTCCTTAACCTAAGTGCCCTAGTCATCTGTATGATAAGGAAGTCACTTTGGATGAAAAGTTTCTTTGCTGGGGATTGATGGACGGTTTTAGAGGAATGTGGGAACCTCCCTCCTATAGTTATGAGAAGAATGTGTTTATATGTCTTTGTGTATGAGAATGACTTTATATGTGTTAGAATGCGTGTATATGTGTGAGTGTTTGTGTACTGGGGGAAGGCAAGCCCAAAACTTTCCCAAAATTCTCAAAGGAGTCCATAAAGAGGAGAAACCCCTCATCTAGATTAATCTTTCTTCCAGAAAGCTCTTTTTTTATTTTGAGACAGAGCCTCAAGCTGTCCCCTTGGGTAGAGAGCTGTGGCATCACAGCTCACAGCAACCTCCAACTCCTGGGCTCAAGGGAGTCTCCTGCCTCCACCTCCCAAGTAGCTGGGACCACAGGCACCCGCCACAACGCCTGGCTATTTTTTTTTCGGTTGCAGCCATCATTGTTGTTTGGCGGGCCCGGGCTAGATTTGAACCCGCCACCTTAGGTGTATGTGGCTGGCGCCTTAGCCACTTGAGCCACAGGCATCGAGCCCAGAGAGCTTTTTAATAATCGGATTCTTGGGCTCCACTCCCAGAGACTAATTCAGCAGCTCAGGGGCAAGGCCCTGCAATCTGCATTTTTAACATGCTCCCCTGTGATTCTGACATGCCGCCAAGTGAGAGCAACACTAGGGGAGCTGGCAGTGCTGCTGTTTAATAATTTCCAGTACAGGAAACACCTTTCTCAAGCAGTAATATATATGTGTGAAAACCAGCTGGAGCCAGTCATGGTGGCTCATGCCTATAATCCTAGCATTCTGGGAGGCTGAGGCAGGAGGATCCCTTGGGCTTAGGAGTTCAAGATTAGCCTGGGCAAGAGTGAGACCCTGGCTCTACTAAAAATAGAGGCTGAGGCAGGAGGATCACTTGGGCCCAGAGTCTGAGGTTGTGGTCAGCTGGATGATGCAACGGCACTGCAGGATGGGCAACTGAGTCAGGCTCTGTCTCAAAAATAATAAATAAAATTTTAAAACAAATTAAAAAAAAGTATAAGAAATAAGAAATAAGTAAAATAAGAAGAAATAAGAAATAAGTAAAATAAAATAAGTAAAATAAGTATAACAAATAAGAAATAAGTAAAATAAAATAAAATAAATGCCAACTGAGATTTAAGAAACTAAAAGAAGGGAACATTGATACTGAAAGCCTTCTTATCCCCTTCTGTATTGCTTTACTGAGACAGATATGTAGCATATATGTGCCAAACATTGCCCCATGTCTAAGAATTAGCCTGGGATTCTATGGATTATAAATATTGTATTTTCCTAACACCCTTATGAGGCTGGCACTACTATCCCCATTTTATGGGTGAGGAAACTGGCACAGAGACTTGACCTGCTCAAGGTCAAACTTCAGAAAAGGAGTGGAGCCAGGATGATCCAGGCGGTTGGGCATCGGAGCCTTGTGCTCTGCTCACTCTCCCTTGCAGTTCTGCTGGTTTCACCACCTTCTTTCTAAAGAGGGGCACTGCCCAGGAGCCCTAAGCCACTCCCACTGCCCGAGCTGACCCAGGGCTCCACGCCTACCCCCCACCACTCCCAGACCAAGTGAGGGCCCACACTCACTTGCCCTCTGAGCCGTAGCTGTTCATGCTGTCCTCGATGGACTCATGGCTGGCCTGGCGCAGCGTCCGGCTGGGCATCTCCACTGCCAGGCCGGTCTCCGTGCTCCTCTGGATGCCCCCCTTCAGCCTCCGGCCATCCCCTTCCGGGCAAAGAGGCCAAGGGAGATAGGGAGAGAGACACAGGTGGGAGGGGGATAGAAAGATGAGCCATATAGTTAGTGCTTCGGTGGCCCAGCTGCAGCCTCCCCCCCAGCCCACCAACCTCCAAAAGACAGCTTCACATGAGTTCCGATAATTGGTGGATTCAGTCATGTGAACATTTCTCCCCAGCAACCTTCTCCAAATCATTTCGCCTCCTCCTCTGCAGCTACTATTTGTTGAGCACCTACTATGTGTCACATTCTCTGTCGAGTGCTCTGCGTGGATTTAACAGGGTCTCCCAGCACGACTGGCATTGGGTGGCACGCTGCGTGGCAGGGCTAGCGTGTGCACCTCAGCCTATCTGACAGCATCCCCAGCCTCTGTCTGCTAGATGCCACTAGCACCCCCAGTGCGGCTATGGCAATCAAAATGTCTCCAAAATGTTCAAATCCTGGACCTCTTTCTCTCTGGCTGGGAGACTCCAGGCAAATCACTCAGCCTCTCTGTGCCTCTTTTCCTCCACCACAAAGCAGGAGACTGAAAGGTTTACCACGGGGCTAAATGACCTGCTACTCCCTCCCCCAAAACATCCTCTGTCCCACCAGTGGCTCAGGCCTTTTCTTGTCACCTTATCGGAGGCCTTTCTGGGCCACTCCCAGCTCCTCTGAAACAGCAGCCCTCTCCTGCCCCAGCCTCTCTCTGCCCTGATGTCTGCTCTGGTTCCCTTCCTCCTGCTCCCCACCCTGGTGTGGTAAACACCACTGGCCCACTGACCTGCTTCCTCCATGCAGCAGGGAGACTCCACCAGGATGTGGAACTCTGAGTGTTCACTGTGAAACCCTCAGCGCCAGGCACATTGTCTAGCCGTGGTGCTCAATTAATAACTGCTGGATGGGGTCTGCCCTGAGACTAGTCTTAATCCTCATTGCCACCTGTGAGGCAGATGCTACAGACTATCCCGCTGCAGTGCCAAGGATGAGAGGGACAGAGAGGTTAGGGACTTATCTATGCCAGAAGGCCACTAAGGTGGGGAGTCCCAGGATGGTCTCTGCACCTGCTCCACAGCCTAGTGATTCAAGGTAAACTTTACATATCCCTCCCTCACCCCCAGGAACTGTGGGCTTGGAGTTGAGGGGCTTCATCAGTGCTGACCTATCAGGGCAAAGCAGCCCCAACATCCTGCTCCTGCTGGGGCAGCTTCGGTCAGAGGACAGGAGAGCTGAGCCAGGAGCCCTCCCCAGCAGGAGCCAGAGTGAGGCCAGGACATCCCCGAATGGCATCCTCCTGAGCTCCTTCCTCCCTGTCTCTAAGCAAGTCACACTTGCACGTGCACACACGATGTGTAGAGATACACCCACTGTGT
Source organism: Galago senegalensis (assembly GCA_963575145.1). Taxonomy (NCBI): domain Eukaryota; kingdom Metazoa; phylum Chordata; class Mammalia; order Primates; family Galagidae; genus Galago; species Galago senegalensis. The sequence continues at coordinate 13,306 of CAUYTI010000871.1, read as the reverse complement.
TTCTCAGAGCTTGGACCCTCATGTTGTCTCCCACGTGTGTCTGGGGTACTCAGACACACAGATGCCCTCCCTACTCAGAAAAACACACAGCAATACACACGTACAGGAATATACATGCAAAGACAGAGTATGCCAACATGTGTCTGAGTGTCGACGCTGGTATGTTCCCTGGCTTCTCCAGGTCCCTGTCATTCTGTGTGTTTCTAAGGCTAAACAGGCATGCCATCTATGTGTGTGCCAGAAGCACATGCAGCCTTGGTGTTTCTGAACACGTGCGGGCACGTGCGCTAGCTCTGCTTCCACTCCGTCCTACCATTTGTTCTTTCTCTAACTGGCATTTGCGGCCTCCCTGTCCCTACTGCTTCTGTGTATCTCTGTGGAAACACTGGCACGCACATTTAGGAACACAGACTCACATACATGGAGATGTCCCTCTATGCACGTGTATGCGCATGTGCACCCCCACACATAGTCATGTGTATGGAGACAAACACCCCTCCCTGCTGGGGACACAGACCCACGACAGGGCACCTGGCAGGCAGGCTGCAGACACCTGCCCAGCCTTCTCACCTCCCCCCTAAGCCCTGCTCTGCAGCCCCAACCCCATTCCATCTCCACCCACCAGGGTCTGACACAGTTTCTCCCGGAAGAGGGAGGAGTAAAGCCTGACAAAGAACTCGGCCCCCAGAGCCATGCTTCACACCTGCTGGCACTCAGCAGCCCTCAAAGTGCTTCCTATCCAGGCCCCTGTTTGAGCCCACCCTATAACCCATCCACCCCACCTGCCTGGAAGATGTGTTCCCTTTTGTTTAGCTCCGCCACACAGGTGAACCTGGCTTTGCAAACCGACAATCCAGGTACAAAGACCTAGGACAATCAGAATGTTCACCACAGTGCAGCTCGGAGGTGCTAAACAAAAGGAGCCCAGCCCCTGCAGAGAGGGCTGGCCAGTTGTCTTACTGGTACCTTCACAGGATTTTACCCTTCACGTGCCACTATCCCCAATCTGGGGGTGTGACTGGATCCAACCTCAACAACAAAGCCTACCATCTAACCTCCACCCTAACCTTCCGCTGGGCATCTCTGGCTGACTCTCATAGTCCCCAAGATGCCCTTCCCAACTCCCCCCCATAACCTATCCACCCCACCTGCCCGAACGATGTGTTCCCTTTTGCTTAGCTCAGTGGTTCTCAACCTTCCTAATGCTGTGATGTATTTTTATTGTTACAAAGGGGTCACAGCCCACAGGTTGAGGACCACTGGTTTAGCTCTTTGTCACTTCTGAATGTTACTATGCTCAGACCTCCCCACCTGTCCCTCGACCCTCCCCTCCTCCTGGCTGAGGCAGACCCATCATTTTTCCTGACCACCCCCCCCTCCACCCCCCTCACCATGACATCCTGCCCATTGTCCTCTCTGGGCGGTCTCTCCATCTTCTGGCCCCTTCCACTCCGCCTCGCACCTGCCCAAGCCTTTACTTCTTCCACCAACATACTTCTTCAAGAGCAGCCTCTGGCCACCATCTCGCTAGCACGCTCTCTCCAATCCCTCAGAGTGTGGCCCTGTTCCCCCATGGCTCCCTAAAACCAGCCTCCAGCAACTGCTGGTGACCGGGTCTAAGGGCCTCGTCTCAGTCCCAGTGCAGGGAGGAGGATGGCACTTTCCCTCTTTCAACAAACGTTAGGGAGAAGCCCTCAGAGAGATGAGAAACACTCCTGCACGTGATCTCTGAGGATCAAACACACTCCAAGGGGCAGCAAAGAGGAAATTAACAGCCCTGCAGTCTCCTAGGACCCTCGCTTGACCTGCCATAGTAAACAATGAGGTGCCCGATCCAGGTCCCCTTGCCACTACTGTTGTGAGCCCCCTCCCTGCTTCAGGGTCCAGCAGCTTCCAATAGTCAGTACCTGTACCTGACAGCTGCTTTTGGATGAGGGCAGGGGGGATCTTCCCTTGCTTCCCTTGAGCTACTGAGACCACTCCCCCACCCACAAAGACCTGGAAACAGATGACCCCTAACTGTTCCCCACTCTACCCCTTCATCAAAACCAACTGGACCCTCATTTCCTTTGCCAGGGGTCAGAATAACTCTGAGGCTCCACACAGGCTCTGGAGCAACTTGCACAGAGGCTGGGCCACCTCTGTGAGCTGTCTCAGAGCACAGCCTCGCCGACCTCTCTCCTTCCTTGCCCTGCACGCCCCTCATATACTGTCCCCACGTGCATCTCACCACAGGGTCTGCTTGGGGAAACCTGACCTGAGACAGGCTGGCTGCCCCGGATGGTGCCTGTAGTTACAGTTAGCTTATCCCTCGCTCACTGCCATCCAGCACCAGGGACAGCACCCCCACGCTGCCTGTCCCCTCTGAAAGTACAATGAATTTAACTGGTGTTAGGACCTAACTGGCTTTAGGACCTTGAATTTTAGCAAATTCTCTAATAAAGAAAACAAGTGGTGACGCTTACTCAGTTGTTTACATTTGCATATGAATGTGTTTCATGTACTTTTTCTCTCCCCAAAGCAAGTGTTCATAAACAAACAGGATGATAAAATGATAATAATGATAAGTTAGAGAGCAGATACCATGATTTGTAGTCTTTACCTTGTACCAACTATTATTATACATATAATTTAAGCCCACCATAACTCAGAAGGTGTTATTATCCTAATTTTACAACAAGGAAACAGGCTCAGAGCAGTTCGGCAACTTGTCCTCTTGTCTTACACCAGGCAAGACAGAGGTAGGTTTGAAACTCAGGTCTGTGTGAGAACCGATCCTACACTCTTTGGCACCAGAGAGCCTAGGAGTGTGGTGGTGAGAGGGAGAAGGAGAGAACACAGCCATTCCCCCATTTAATGAAAATGGGTATTGTGAACTTTGTTTTCCAAGTGAGGTTCCATGACTCGCTCTGATCCCTGACCACAATGACCAGCGTCTAATCCCGTGACTGTGAGTGCCGACTCCATGTCCATACAGCAGTCTGTGAAGACCCCTGGACACGAGGGAGGAGAGAAGCACCAAGGCTGTGCTCACTGCTTCCCCTTCCCACATCCTTGTCCCTCTGAGATAAATACCCTGGACACTGCTGCCTCTTTTTTCCCCATGGTCAGCCTCTCCTTGGCCTCATTATTCCCAATGACTTCAGATTCATAGGCCTCCTTTGCCTACATCTTGAAATTCATCTGAAACTTGAGGACTGACACATCTACCCGTAGGCACTCAGGCCTCTAGAGCCCTGGTGTTGCCTCTGACTGTGTCTCCAAGGACAGACTTTGGAGGCACAAACCCTGACTGCTTCTGTTAGGGTTCTTACCTTCCCCTCTTTCTCCTTAGAGCTATCATGCCTGCCTTCCCCTAAACAGCCACATGCCCATGGGGGTGGAGGGAGGGTCAGGGACATGCAAAAACAAATGGTTCCTGTCCCTGCCATTGGTATGCAACTGTTAAAGATTCCTTTTGGAGGGAACTTAGAGACCACCTAGACCAATGCCTTCATTGCATAGAAAGTAAATGAAGCGCAAAGAAGGGCATGAGTCAATGACCAAGTTCATATTAGAATTGAGGTCTCCTGACGGCCACTGTCTCTGCTGCTTTCACAGTCCACAGCCGTTTGCTAATATTTCTGGGCATTCAGGAGTCAGCATAGCCTAGAGGTTAAAAATAAGACGATGGAGCCTGACTGCCTGAGTTACGCTATTAGTTATGTGACCTTGAGCAAATTACTTAACCCTCTGTGACTCAGTTTCTTTCTCAGTGCTAACTGGTATCCCCTACTGCCAGCTTCCTCTCCATCCTGTGGCCTGCATGAGCTTTCCAAACCTCAACCCTTCATGCACCATCTCTTTGCTCAAAAACCTTTCATGGCACCCCACTCCCTGCGGATAAACTCCAAAGGCTTTAACATGCACTGTCTCTCTAACCTCCTTCCATCGTACATTTCCAGCCTCATTCTACATCTCCCCAGTGTACACTCTACATTCTACTCACACCGAATAATTCTAAATATTCCATTTGACCAGCTACCCCCAAAGTTCTTACTCATGATTCTGCACACAAACATCTCAGCATTTTCTTCTCTTCTGGAGAAACCAACTATTTGTTGCGGCATAATATACACATAGAAAAGTATATAATTACATACTGCACACTTGTAAGTGTATATACCTTAATAAATACTACCAAGTGAACTCATTCATGGCACCAGCACTCAGATCAAGAAAGAGAATATTACCAATGCCCTGGAGCCCCCACACACACTTCCAGTTAATTCTGTAAGAGAAGTCCTACCCTAATTTCCAACAGCACAGGCTGGCTTTGCCCGTTCTGTACTTTTAGATACACAAAATCATCTAGTGTATATTCTTGTTTTTGCAGTTTTGGGCCAGAGCCAGGTTTAAACCTGCCAGCTCTAGTATATGGGGCCAGCGCCCTACTCCCTTGAGCCACAGACGCTGCCCTCTAGTGTATATTCTTTAGCATCTGGCTTCTTATACTCAATGTTATGTTGGTTGGGTTCATCCATGTTGACTGTTTCAATATAGTTTATTCATTCTCTTGGTTTTATTATAGTACATTGTGCAAATATATCTAAATAATTTCCATCTACCCTATAGGTGATGAGAATTTTGGTAGTCTCCTTTACGGGGATATTACAAATAGCTCTGCCACAAACATTTTCAGATATCTTTTGGTAACAATTTGTTCACAGTTCCTCTCAGTACATACCTAGAATGCAGCTGATGGATCACAGGACATGCATTTGAAATGCTTTTTAAACCCCTAATGGGGACTGTAAGGTTAATGCCTTAGATTATCAATTGGCAGGAAACAATGTTCTAAAGAAGTGAGGCTCAGGACTGGAATGTTTTGGGAAGGAAGATGGTGGAAAGACTGTTGGTTTAATATATATCTCACACTTACATTCCTCAAATGTAATCTTTGCTAAGAGAATTATAAAGGACAGGAGGAAGGGGTGAAAAAGGCCTGGAACACAGCCAGTGTTCAATAAATGCTGGCTATTACTATTAACTCTCTAAGGGCCAAGAGTCAACTGCTCGCTGATATCACCTCTAATGACCTGTCATTATTTCATAGATTCTAAGACAAGCATTTTTCAACATCTTCAAAATAGAGATGTGGGTGACAACTAATAGCACTTCAGAGTTAAATTCTGACATGCTTTAGCTCCCTCGGTCCATAAACTAAGGGTGTGACTTACAGTAAAATGAAGGTCTCTTAGATGCTTTCAAGTCCAGCAGCAAAAGAGCTGGCGGCTGCAGGAACTGTCCGTGGTGCTGACCAGGTGCAGAGGCCTGGGCCTGCCCAGTGCAGAGATGGCACTCACAAGAAGGGAAGGTTTCAGAACAAAGGGGACCTCATCCTGTGTTTGTTTTAAACCATGATTCCTTCCCACTGGCTTGCTGACAACCGTAATCCCACCCGGGAAGCATCACCCTTTCACAAAAAGAGGAACTCCCAATTACTGGGTTCAACCAGAGCCTATGAAAGATGTGTAAGATTCACCTCTTTGCTTAATCCCCCAACCTCCAGTGAAGGTAAGTGTTGTCTCCAATTCCAGAAGAGAAAGCTGAAGCTGGAGGGTTAACGACCCTGCCCAAGACTCCAGACCTGTCAAGCAGGAGCATGATCTCGGTTCAAGGCAGATCAGAGTGTAATTTTTGCCCTTTAAGCTGCTTTTACTCTTGGGGTGAGGGTAATGTGGGAATAATGTCTTGGACAGTTTTCCAAGAGGATTTCAAGGGGGAAGAGAGAAAAACCATAAAGACTTGAAGATGTAATGAGTGGAAGCAAAGGCGCCAAAGGGCACATGATGAGGATTTGGGAACACTAGAGAAGGTGAGGGAAGATTCTGAGAGAATCAGCTGGGTAAGGTATACAAATGCCCTTAGTAACTCTATAGGGTTTTTCCTCTGGCAGGAAATGTTATTTTTCACTCATCCAACAAGAATATACATTTACTGAGCTCATTTTCTATGCCATGCTTTTCCTGGCACTGGGGAATTGTATACGACACAGTCTTTGTCCTTAAGGAGCTTACAGGTAGTGGAGGGGTGAAGGGAGATGGAACAGATAAGTAATTATCATTCATTCAACAAACTCTTCCTAATTGCCTATTCAGTGCCAGAGACTCCTAACACAGATGAATTAAACCCAGACTTGACAGAAACTCCCAGTCTACCATAAGAGACAGACAAGTAAAGGGGCAATTATAACACAAGGTGTTATAATTACAACAGAGTCTAGCGTAAGGGGCAGAGAGATACATAGAATTTTATGGGAGCTGAGGAAAAGGGTAATTAATACAGCACTGGAGGCAGAGGCAGGGTCTCTAAGTAGAATTGTTTCAATGCTGAATTATACCTGATTGCAAACAAAATCCTAAAATTTCATTGTACATGCAAGTGCTACCTTCCGGTACAATTGAAGGTTATGTTGACTAATGGAAAACATGCAGAGAGAAGGCAAAAATGTGGACCCAAACATTGAGGACAGAAAGTTCTAGACGCAGAGTAAACACATTTGGCATGGGGGCAGGTCCTGCACATAGCAGGGGTGGGCAGAGGAAAGTCATTCTCTCTGTTCCAGCTAACACAGGAAGACTTTCTAGAGAAGGGACATTTCAGCAATCACAAGAGAGAAGACAATTCACAGCCCCCACAAATGGATGTCTTTCCCCAGGGAGTCATTTCCATTAGCACTAGGGACAAAGTGAACAAGCTCTGGAAGGAGTTGGACTGTGGGTAAAAGGTAGAGTCTATGGTTCCATCTGGCACCAGGAAGCTTCACAATCCACACAGCATTCAAGTCTTCCAGGATTTGCCCTAAACCTATACTACAAGTGTGAAGCGATGCACTTACCAGGTGTTCCATCCACACTGGATTACTCATCATTCACCAAACACAGCCCACGTACTTCCGTCTTCCTAAGAGAACAGGCTCTGGAGCCAGAATTACTGGGTTTGGAACTTGAAGCATCATCCCTCTGCCACTCTGGAGTACACTAAAGAAAGTTATTGGGCCTATTTGAGCCTAAGCTCCCTTGTTAAATAGAAATAATAATAGAACCCAGTTCAAATACTGTTGTAAGAATTAAATGTGTTAGTCAGCCTTCACTAGGTTATGCTGCAATAACAAGTGAGCCCCAAATCTCAGTGGTTTACAGAACAAAAAGCTTTAGTTCTCACTCACATTAAACATTCGTTATAAGCGAGTTGTGGCTCTACTTCAAGAATTCTTCTGGGATCCAGGGTAAAGGAGCATCTCTATCTGGGACATGCTGTTCTCATGGCAGGGGAATGATGGAAACACAAGGGAAGTTTCCCAGCCACTGCACTTTTTTCCATGTATATTTTTTAAAGTTTTTGTTAAAGTACAAAACAAAGGAAAGAAACATGGTCTCTACTCATAAGAAAATGCCAAAGGTAGAGGGGATTGTGAAGAGTCCCCTCCCCTACCCACACACTGGAAAGACATCAAGCCATCAAATCATCCACTATGACAAGGCAGCATGTTAGTCCCTTATAAGACAGATCCAAAGTAACTGTGAGATGAATCCTGCCATGCCCACTGTGGGCTGAATTCAATGACATAACATTTGGACAATCAATGTCAAGGTTAAGATAAAGGCAATGAGTACATTATAGCCACTACGATCAGCAGTACTCTGAGACATGTAACAGTGTTCCTAATTCCCAAAAACTCTCAGAAAACTGAGGTTCTGAGAACTGACACAGTTTGCCCAAGGTCCCAAAGCAAGTAAGTGGTTGAGAGACAGAATACAAAACAAATCCACCCCATCTACCCAATGGGTTGCAGTAGCATTAAATGTAACAGTCAGAAAATAGAAATAGCCTGAATGTCTGTTGACAGATGAATGGATAAACAGATTGTGGTATATTCAGACAATGGAGTATTATTCAGCCATAAAAAAGAATGAAACACTGATATATGCTATAACACGGATAGACCTTGACATTATGCTATACAAAAGAAGATAGTCACATAAACACCATATATTTTATGACTCTATTTATATTAAATATTCAAGGCAGGCAAATCCACAGAGATGGAAAGTAGACTGGGAAGTGACTGCTAATGGGTGCAGGGATGACAGAAATCTTCTACAGCTGACTATAGTGATAGCTACACAACTATGTAAATAATACTAAGATCCACAGAATTATAAACTTTAAACATGTGAGCTGTATGATATCAGAATTAAATCTCAGTAAAGCTCAGATATAGATAAAGATATATACATGCTTCCATCCCGTCTCACCTTCCAGGCCTAGCTGTTAACCCCTAATTCTACACTGACCCCTCCAAGGGCCAAGAAGCCCATGGTGTGGGGATGAGCAGAGGTAGCACAGGAAGTCAGGGCTGCAAAGGCCAGACAAGGCCTGAGCTTCTCAGCCTGGACCCTAGGCATGTCATCTTCAGAATACACACGTGCACTCATGTCCCCACAAAGGTCCCTGGATGAAAACATGCAGTAGGCACATGGGAAGCAGGAACGTGGGGGATGGGGCAGGGTTGGGGTGATGGAATTCCCTCTTTCCCAACCCATCAGGGCAAGCATCATGCTCCCTATCACCACCTTCCTCAGTCCATGCATGGCCAGCTTCCTTCAGAGTCTACCAGACCCAAGAGAATGAGCCAGGATCGGTTAAGACCAGATGGACCAGCTGGAACCACCTGGCACCAGCACTCAACAGAGCAAACCCACCTTAGTTGAGCTGCTCTCAGCCCACTGGCCTTAAGTAGTACATTGTCTGTCACTCCAGCTCATCCACTTCCCACAACTGCTTACAATCCAGTCTCTCTCTAGTCCCCTCTGTCTTTGCCTTCTTGGTTGTACAAGCAGCCTCTTGAGATCTGATGAAAGCTAGAATATTGCCAGCACATACAATATGGTGCATAAAATTGGGGTCCTGCAGTCTATAGGCTAAAAGCCATTCTTTTACACATACAAACCTTAATTCTGGTGGAAAAGAGGATACAATAGGGGACAGAAAAAAAAAGACTTGCAAGGAATCAGAACTCCTGGGTCTCATCCCAGCTCCACTACTGCCTTCCTGTATGACATCAGACAAGTTTCTGCCCTTCTGTGAGCTTCAGTTTTCCCACCATGAGGCGACTGGTCTAGATTGGGCATGATAAATAGGTTTTCTCTTTTCTGCCAACTCTGGTAGCTGTTGCCTGAAATACCCTGTGTTAAGAATTCTTAGACTGTGTCTGGACTTGGCAGAAAAGGGTGCTGTGATTGATTGGTGATGCCTGCCATGGTTTCAGGAAAGGGGGCCTTGAGTGATTGGTGATGTCTGCCAAGGTCCCAGGCCTGGAGGGGATGGGCTTCCTGCCAGTTGTCTGCCTACCCTAGAGAGTTCTTCCAGCTGTGACATTCCATAGCTCATTTAGAGTCACACCAGACTGGCGAAGAGAAGTCTGTGCTTGTCCTCAAGGGGGCAGGGAGGGATAATTCTTTAAGCTGTTGGCTTTTTAAACCTGCTGCCCTACAGCCCCCTTTGAGAAGAGGTAGCAGAATCACTGCTCAGTGGCAGAAAAGGACAGCATGTCCTTGTGCTCCCATCCTTGCCTATTTTTAACTCCAAGGACAGAGGCTCAGGCAGAAGCTGAAATATAGAAGGGCCACCCAGCCTCCTGAGGGTGGGGAAGCTCCAACCCTCCCATCATGCCCAAGATGCTACAAGTTGGCCAAGTGGGAATCAAGGCAAGCTGTCAAGGGACAAGAGGTTCCTCACCTACCTTGCCAATCTCCCCCAGTTCCATCCTACTCTTCCCTAAGCAGGGCCAGTTGCCCCAACCCAGTACATCCACAGACCCCTCTGTTAGTCCCTATCCCGCGATACCCTGTCATTCACATACATGTCCCAGCCTCTGTACTAGTGCCGAGGATGCAGCATTGAACAAGATAGATGGGAGTCCTTGCCCACTGAGATCTTCCAGTCTAGGGCGAAAGACACATAGCAAACAGGATGCCCGCATAACTCGGTAGTTACAACTGCAGTAAGTGCTTGGAAGAGAAGCGTACCCATGTGCCTGAGATGTTCTTATGCATCTTTCTATCCCTAGAACCTGAGACCTAACCTGTCATAGAGGGAGGTTCGGGGATTGTTTATTGATTGAAAATATCACATACGAGATACTTTGCAGAGTTTGAGAACCCTATAGGAGCCATTTCAGACTAGATGAGATTCATTCACTCATCCATGTATCCACTCATTCCCGGAGCTTTTTTCTAAATACCTTCTGTATGTCAAGCACTGCTTTTGGCACTGTACCTACAGCAGGAAAAACAAACTTTGCTCCTAGGAGAGGGAAGCAAACATTAAACTGGACAAATACACAAAGACAGAGAAGATGCTGGAAGGCGGTAAGAGGAGGGATGGGTGTTTCTCTTTGAAATAGAGCGGTCAGGAGGGCCCCCCTAAATCAGGTGGATGAGACTGGAGGAGGGGAAGGAAGGAGCCGCGTGGCTATCTGGGGGAAAGCATTCCAACACAAGGAACAGAAGCACAGGGCTCGGAGCAGACTGAGCAAGGGTTAGAGATGTGAGATAAGGCTTGAGATGATGAGGCAGCGGGGAGAGCAAACTTTGAGACACAGACACACCTTGCACCAGGCCTGGCATACAGTGAAGGGACATGATGACGATGATGACATAATGAAAAAGCAGCCAGCATTCACTTAGCCAGGTGCTAAGCTACACACTTAACGTGGATTTCTGGACTTAATCCCCACAGCAACCCATGAAATACATCCTATGTTATTCCCACTTTACAGATGGAGAAGCTGAAGTACAACAAAGTTAGTCAGTTTGGAGGTGGCAGGGCAGGGACAAGAACCCTGGCTTCTGGCCTACACATGCTCCTGTTCACGTGCACTGTGCATACCAGTTCCTTTGCCTCCCACAGTTCAACCTTTTGGACTTTTTTGAAAATCTGCTGGAAATTGTTTTTCCCCCAAAGAGAAATTCTGATTTCCCCCCCAGGAAAAAAACACAGATGTATAACAGCGTAACTTGTATATAATTTCAGGAGGTTCAAGGTTATGAACCCCAGCCCTGAAAGTAAGCATTTTATAAACATTTGGAGCAAGAATAAGAATTGTCAGAGTTTTCCAAAGAGGCAAGAGGGCAGCTAAAATTACTGCGATGAGTTTGTCAAGAGCCTACCGGGAATGGGGCATTTGTAGAATTGTATCTCATTTAACCCTGTGCAGTGACTGTAATTATGATTCTTTTCAAGTGAGGAAACTGAGACATGGAGCTAGTATCCAGGTAGCCTCTCTGGACAGGGCATCCCTTCATCTTCCCAGGACAGGGAAGAAACTTGCTCAAGGTCTCACAACTCAGCACATCCAGCAAGCATGTTTATAAAATGCTTACTTTCATTTTAGCTGGAGTTCATAACCTTGAACCTCTTGAAATTATATACAAGTTATGTTACTGTACATCTGTACTTTTTTTCCCGGGGGAAAAAAGCTGGGCTGAGAGCTGTGATGCCCAGGATAGCAGGCACTAGCCACTTAAATTAACTACACTTTTAAAAAATTAAGAATTTGGTCCTCAGCTGCACTGACCACATCTCAAGTCTGAACAGCCACGCGAGCCAGAGTAGCTACAGTACTGAATGATACAGGCACAGAACATTTCCATCATTACAGCAATTTCTACTGGGCAGCGCTGGTCTAGAACTTGGTCTTTTGACTCCCAACTTCAGGTTTTCCACTATCGGGGGCTACTAGGAATTAGACTTGCCTGACATATGAAGTGGAGCAAACACAGGAGGCAGGAATGGAGCAGCTGGGGTGTGCTACAGAGCACTCCGTTAGGGAAGATTTGTAGGAGGGAGACGTAACTCGACATCATGTACAAAAGACACGAGAGCCGCTGGGTGAGGACTGACCTCACCTACAATGAACTTGTGTGTATGTCTGATAGCAGGGACCCTCTTTACCTATAATATGTCTTTCATTTCCCTATTGATGTCTGAGGTTTCTTTATAAGGAGGCCAGGGCTTTTCATCCAGTGGTGAGACATCAGGCCAAAAGGCCAGTTCTGGGCATTCAGGAGCCAGCCAGGGCCAATCTCAGACCCAACAGATCTGAGAAGGCCTCAACTCAGGAAAGTCACTGGCAGTGACTCAGGGTGGAAGGGAGGCTGTGGGCAGGAGACAAGGCATCGGCTACACCTGCAGCTACCAGAGCAGATCTGTGAGTACTTGGAGCATACACAGGCCACAAACCCAACCCCGGGACAGGTGGCTGAACAGCCAAGTCACAAAGTGCACCCCAACCTTTCTGACCTTTATCTTCCTATCAGCAAAACATGGGTGATTTTACCACCTGACCCCCAAAGTATTGAAAAGATCAAATGAAATGATTCTTATCATGCTGACAGCAATGACTGTCATTAATGAACTTTTTCACATTGTATCCCATCATCTGAACCAGTGCTGGGCACACATTAAGCACACGATAAAAATCTCTTGAACATTGAATTACCATGCAAATGTCTCATATAATAGGGATAATAATAATATATTACTATGAAGTGAATGTCTTATGACAATACTGGGCTCATCTCACACTTAATGTCACAATTGTGACATACATCCCTTAATCCTTCCAATGAGACAGAGAGGTCGAGTCATCTGTTTAAGGGTAACAGCTAAGAAAGTAGGACAAACAAGAAAGGGGGACTTTAAATCCAGGGCTATCTGAATTTTTTGCCTCATGAATCAAATAGGTATTTTGTGGACAACAAAGGTCTGTACAACGTTAGGTGTCAGTATCGTCACTGTGTTAGGATTAATGATGAAGGTGACTCCAGACAGAGGGGAAGAACTTTCTGCAGTCCAGCTGCCTATCGATGCAAGAAGGAGCCCCCTGAGAGGCTGTGAGCAATCTTTTCTCGTCACTAGAGTAAGGTGACCAGATTTTAACATTGGTAAAGCGGGACACCATTGATGGGGGGGGGGTTCTTAATTAAAAATTTGGTCTATATGGAGCAACAAAAATTTTCATAGAATGCAAAAATAGTATTTTAATATATATTTTTTAATTTCAACATAAGTACAATTTACAAATATAATACATTAAAAAAAATTATGAATAGGGCCGTGCCTGTGGCTCAAAGGAGTAGGGTGCTGGTCCACCTGGGTGACCTTGCCCAGGAGGGGAGTAGGGAGTTTACATTAGCCTTTTCATTTCCAAATGAAGTTACATTAACCTCTTCATTCCCAAATGGAGTTACATTAACCT